>CAJQZM010043070.1:0-15550 GCA_907164665.1 Colias nastes
ATGGAAATCGGTCCAGCCGTTGACGCGTACCTAATGCCGTGTCCAAGCAAATTCATTTTTATATATAGAAATTAGAAACAATTGTAATTTCTTTGATTGGGCTTTCCCCGAATAAACTCAGGAATGTTAAAGAGATTTTATTATTTAGACATGATTTTGACAAGACATTTCGTCATTTAACCATACATTTCATTTCATTTTCATAACTCATGTTGATTACATATTATTCAAAATTATGAAGTATAAGTATAAATAAATAACAACAAAAAAATATGTTCCACAAATTGTACATGCTCATACTATGTATTTTTAACATACAAAATACCCAGAGGTGCATACTCAACACACGTGTTAATTTCGGACAACCTCTTCCCGTGATCTTGCGAAACGGAAAGCTTTTAGAACCCGATGATAATAATGGTAATGTTATTTTGAATCATGGTGATACGCTAACACTCAGTTGTGGAGAATCAATGCCCATAAGACATCCAAATGCAAAACAAGAAGTACCTACAGCAATCATATCATGCGAGAATGGTGATACTTTCAAAAACGATGAGTTGCTCAATTTCCCAGGGAGTTTTTCATCATTTCGTTGTAACGATGCTCCGGACTATCACAGCAGACGCACGAATCGTACTTGTTTCGAAGGATTTCCTATAATAGAAGTCGGATATACTGTCCAGAATGAGTTTTATCCATCGTACGAGTCCTGTTTCAATGATGTTATGTTTACCCCAATTTATTCCAAATATACACAGAAACCATACAATGCTTTATATCAAACGCGCGTGGAGAGGCCATATTTTCATGATAATGATAATTACAGAAACATTCCGGTGGATTCTTTGTTTTCGCAGATAGGTCAAAGAGCAGCGGTGGCCAAATTGGTTGGTCCATTAGTGGACACTTATATAAATAAGAATGAAATTCTATCGAGAGGCCATCTAGCGGCTAAAACAGATTTCGTTTTTGCGTTCACAGAGCGTGCTACATTTCATTATGTGAACTGTGCGCCGCAGTGGGGCGGCTTCAACGGTGGCAATTGGAACACCCTGGAAGTGGACCTACGGAATCATGTACACCAAGTTGGTTATAACACAGTCATTTATACCGGAACTTATGGTATCACTCAACTTACAAATCAATACGGTCAGAGAGTTGATCTCTATTTGCACGGTACTGTTATACCGATCCCACAATACTTTTACAAAGTTGTGTACGAACCTAGTAGTAAAAAGGGGATAGCGTACGTCGGTATCAACAATCCATACTACAGTCTAAGAGAAGCGAAGGAAATGTTCTTTTGTGAGGATATGTGTCGAAGTAATTATAGTTTTTCTTGGTTGACCTGGCATCCCGACAATCCATCTGAGGGGTATACGTTTTGTTGTACAATTCCAGATTTTAGAGCTACTATTAATCATTTGCCTTATTTTGATGTCAGTGGTGTTCTTATATAAAATATAAATCATGTCAATCGTGTTTAATAATATCGATGAGTGTATTCATTTTTCGTTGATATATTTTATTTATTTGGCCCCGATACATACAATATGTTACTGTCCGGTATCAATTCAAATTATAATACACCCACACATAAATGATATTGTGTTCTAGAAATCATACAAAGCATACAAAATGCGACTAAAATTCTAGATTATCTGAATCATATAATCTATCCTTGTTACTGAATAAAAACGGCTGATCCGATTAGGGGGACATTTATGTGAAATAAATATTTACGCAAAATATATTTCTCTGACGATTGCCGAACAATATAAATTGCATAAATAGGTTTACTAGAAATAAAAAAATTAAAAAAAAACATATAATAAACCTTTATTAGTTACATACGTATAAACGATGAGTGAAAACGAAAAGTTACATTACTTATACAGAAACTTATAAACAAATAATAGAGGTTAATTTTATTATTGTATCATCGATCGACAGACGAAATCGTATAAATAAAGAATAAGTTGTTTATTTGAGATTTTCTCACATATTATAAACAGGCATTAACATTACTAACATAAATCAGTCCATAGGTATTAAAGGAAAGACGATTTGTTAGTAATTGCTTCCGCATAGATGTAGCCCATTGCCTGTATGGTCTATTTAATACTTTGTTTACATAAAATCCATAACAAAATATTAGTTTAGGTTTCTGAACTGCAAAACTGGTTTTATTTTAAGTCTAAACACTTTTCTTCTTTCCCGCTTATTCCGATTGATTGAGACACAATCGTATCGACCGTAGTCATAAGTGTCTGCTTTGAAACTGAAAACATAAGAATAATATAAGAATTTAAGGTTACACACGAACTATAGAAACGAGGTTTTGTAGGAAACAAGGTACCGGAGATGCTAAGTCTTAGTACGACAGTGTAGGGTGGCGTAAGAGTATAATTATAATAATATATTCTATGGTGTAGGTACCTTCCTTCATTATGTAGAGTTTCTATGCTTTTTTTTATTAGCTTCAACTGTATGTTTGTAGGTAACCGACTCCTAGACTCGATTTGGACGCACTTTAAAAGGACAGATATACTTAGTTAAAACTTCAAAACTTATCAAGGATCGGTAACAATACAATAATTTCATAATTAATTACTTAATTATTATTATATTCACTGTCGTTCCGCTATCATTGAACCTATATTGATGAAACTTGGAACAATTGTACTATACTATTCAAATAATGTAATAATAATGTCCCACGACATATTAAAATTCTCTAAAGGGCCTCTGCGTGTTGGACCTTTGTCTCCACGTAAGCCTCCCTAAGGACCGGGTATCTTCCTTCTGGTGGTACCCGGGTATTATGGAGAGAAACCTAATAATGATAAGTATACCTTAAAGAATGGTTTTTATGAATATAATATCTTCCACCGTTGACAACTTCGCGATCGTCGACGAACCATCGCACGGAAGGCTGTGCTCTGTTAGGTCGACCGGGACAATTCAATGTTACCAATTCACCTTCGTACGCTTTAACTTTTTTTTCCCAGGGATCTACAATATATTAATTAGTAATTATCTATAAAAAACAAAAGGTGATGGTCCAAAAATGTATGGACCAAAAACCCAGAGTCGATTTAGACAAATTGGGTATCAATGGCTTTATTATATTGCACAATTTACCCCACCGAAAAATTAATGCCCATATCCATGGGGTATGAGAGTTATAGGCTAACAAAGTATATATGGAAAAATCATGAGTAACTTGTTATTTTTACCATTTTTTACAACAGCAGTATACTATTAATCCATCCATCAGCCGAAGGACGTCCACTGCTGGACATTGGCCTCCCCCAAGGTTTTCCACTGCGATCGGTCCTGTGCCACCCGCATCCAGCGGCTTTTTTTTTTTTCCGTTGGGGCGGAAAGGTCCTCGAATGGCGGCCGCGAATCGGAGAACGTAGTGTTGGTAGGCCCCCCACAAGGTGGACCGACGATCTGGTGAAGGTCGCGGGTAGCCGCTGGATACGGGTGGCACAGGACCGATCGCGGTGGAAAACCTTGGGGGAGGCCTATGTCCAGCAGTGGACGTCCTTCGGCTGATGGATGGTTTAATAGTATACTGCTGTTGTTAAAACTGGTAAAAATAACAAGTTACTCATGATTTTTTCATATATACTTTGTTAGCCTATAACTCTCATACCCCATGGATATGGGCATTAATTTTTCGGTGGGGTAAATTGTGTAATATAATAAAGCCATTGATACCCAATTTGTCTAAATCGACTCTGGGTTTTTTTTGGACCATCACCTTTCAGCGCACATTTATAAAAGAAACTGGGTACAACAATCATTAATAGAACAAAATTTTAAAAAGTTCTTTAAGAAAAATTAGAAAAATATTAAGCACACTGACAAAAAAAAGGTTAATATAGGTAGGTGAAATTTACCGGTAAGCTGGTACATTAATTTACCTGATATAAAAAGATCCATTTCATAGGTATCACTACCTTCAGAGTTGACCGCCTCACATTTATACGAGCCAGAGTTACCAATACCCAAATTATAAATGAGCAATGATTCGCTTGTGTATTTTAATTTTACATATTCATTATCATTATCTTCCATAAAGTACCAAGAAATGTTTGGTTTTGGATTCCCTTGCTTGAGGCTAAAATGTATTTTGAATATTTAAAGTTATATTATGTGACATAAAATTGATTATTAATAATTTCTCAGAATATGAATACTTTGTTAAAAAATTACATTCATTTAACTAATTAAATCATCGTGGCACGTGGCATATCTATGATAATAATTGCAGAACATAATATGATAAGTTCCATAAAATCAAAAACACGGACAAAACGCTAGTATATTACATTGTTTTTTGTAATCACTGCTAAAATGCTTGTTTTGTTTGCATCCCTATTCAGCACACGTACGTATATTGCAGTTAGGTATAATAAGTTTACTTTTAATATCTAATCTTACGATATTTTCGTCTTCCTAATCCAGCCCTACAATGTTTTATCAATTAACAAACGAAACATCATACCTGCAAAATATTTCAACTTCGTTACCTTTAACTTTAACTATTTCTTTTATTGTTTTATCAATAACTGGTTTCCTTGGTAACTTTAAGGGAATAAAATCAGAGTCCGTGCCGGCGTCATTAGTGGCTTCACATGTAAACAGATTGTCTTCAGGTTCTATCATTGTCAGGATACTAGTTATTTGTTTCCCAGTTACATCGTCGTCGACTGATGTCTTAAAACAGAAATTCTTTTTATAGTTTACACACCATGTCGTCAAACTTCATTCATTCCTCGAGAAGTCGGTTTCCTCACGTTGTTGTCTTTCACTATTTGAGCAGTGGTCATGTTATCAACATGCGCAGATAAATTGAAAACTTTATTTATGTCCTGTACGTTCACCTGGTCTTGAACCCCCGATTATCGGTTTGAAGTCCGAGGTCCGAACCCCTGAACCACCACTGCTTTTTTCGCATACAAAGTACATTACGAAGAAAAATTTTATTTATAAAATATCTAGTAGTTAGGGTCGTGTATTGTGTAATACTGGAAGCTTCTTGTTTGTTTGTTTTTTATGTCTATTATATATGTACATGAACGTCACTAAATAAAGTATATTTAAAACTTTATGTAAGTCTAGAAAAATCTATCGTCTATCGGTCTATGGGTCAATAAAATATAATCTCCTTCGGATATTATTAAGAATTTCTTCCTCTTACCTAAGCCTCTTACTTAAATAATATGTGAACTTACAGCGTTGCTTATAGTGTCTCCATTCTTATCTTTCCAGGTGATTTTTGGTTTGGGATAACCACTAGCTTCACATACTATTGAAAATGTATCCATATCAGCTGTTATAATTTCTAACTTTTGTATGGTTGGGACCTGATTGAATATAGCTGTAAATTTACAATAACAATTAGGAATTAAAAGAAACAATACAAATTAATTCGTATTCCAAAAATGACTAACCAGTACTGTGATTCATAGGTATAATGCTTGACTTAGTAAGTCTTATTATTTCCTTTTTTCCACAATTTTCAGCAGCACCTACAATCTGCAATATTTAAACAAATTTTAATATTATATTGATTTTAAAATATTAAGCTGAATATCATAACGTTTACTTACAGCAATCTTGAACGCTTTATCTGGAGCTACAAATCCATCAGATACATACAAATTTTCTTTTGCATTAGCGATGTTTAGTGTTAAATTCAAGACAGCGTTTCCATCTATGTCACGTATTTGTACACCCAATAGATTAACATCATTAGCAGTATCTTCACTTATGAATTCGACGGATAGAAACCCTTTTTCTCCTAAAATAATATTGTGTAATAATCAAAATGTAATTTTTATTTAGTACATACATCGAAGATTTTTGAGCATGTAGACACTAGAGACTAAAATGAAAATGATGTTTTATACTCATATTTAATTATGAATATACTCATATTTAAGTTTTTATTAAAAATATTTTATGAATATACACATATTTAAGTTTTAATTAAATATACTCATATTTAAGTTTTATACTCATATTTAATTATAAAATAAATAAATAATTAATACCAAACCCTAATTTATAATAGAGGTTCATAGAAATATAAATAACTAGCGACCCGCCCCGGCTTCGCACGGGTGCAATGCTGATACTAAATACACTACAGAAAAACTGTGAACGTTGTATATAAAAACATAGCGGCCCGCTCCGGCTTCGCACGGGTATAAAATACATAGCCGGGCGGCCGGCCGGTACCGCCGCAAACGCTACGCCCCGCAATTTTTAAATCTGTAATATCTTCGAAAATATTCACTTAAATCATACGGTGTAAAGGGCCATATAGATCTATATTAAATGAACAATGTATTCAAGGTATTTAATTGGTTAAGGATTAATGCTGTATTGGTTAAAATCGCTTCGAAAATTAGCCATTATTTGTCGTAAAAAGTAAATGACAAAAAAAAGTTATTGTGGGTTATCCATAAGAGATAGACATATACCACCGCGGACTTTTCTGTAGACCTTTTCAATGTGTATAATACTTAGTACATTATTTTGATAAAACTCGTAGGGTTCAGCCTGCGTTTGCAATGTAAGCGGAAAAAATGTAATTTTTTACGACATCACATTAGAAACCTCAAAAATAACAGTACTTCTCCACTATTTGATGGATGTTATTATACATATAAACCTTCCTCTTGAATCACTCTATCTATTAAAAAAAACTGCATCAAAATCCGTTGCGTAGTTTCAAAGATTTAAGCGTACAAAGGGACATAGGGACAGAGAAAGCGACTTTGTTTTATACTATGTAGTGACAAGACACTGTTATTTAGATTTCTATGTAGAGGATATACGACTTTGTTTAATAATAGTGATATAATATTGTCTCGTAATAATAAGTACGTACCTAAAGATGGGGTAAAAATGGTTTCATTTATAGATGATGGTTGAAACGGTGAAAATCCATGTCGAAATGAAAACGAGCACGCTCCCTTTATCATGAGATATGCATCTCCATCCGTAACGCTCACTTTTGCAATATAGTCACCCGGTACTATATTGTTAAATTTGGCTATCTGAAATAAAAAGATGTATATAATATGTTGCAACCAAATTGTATAATTTCGCCGTACTTATACAAAAAACGTCGTCACTTTGTAATGCTCGGAATTTTTATAAAATTTATTATTTTAAGCGTGTAATATTGTTTTTAAACTGTATATTTTATTACATACAAAAAAAATTGAACTTACATATATATTATTAGTTTTTACAAGTTGCGTCATCGTCACCTCTGAACCATCCATATGATATACTTTGAATTCTGGCGAATTGCCTAACAGGGATAGTGTGACGTCTCTCATCTTACAGTCAACTGAAAACTTAATAAAAATAATAGGTATTAGTCTGGTACCTATAAATAATTTTGAATTTTATAGGTACCAGAATTTTGGTGAATTTTGGTAGCAGCATCTTGGCATTTTATGCCCGGCTTCTGCGTTAATATTTATGATTCCTAAATTGATACTTTTTTGTATTATTTCAATAACGGTGTAATGTAATGTAACTCTTGTATTTTTTATTTTTGCCTAACGGATCTTAGTCGTCCATTAATGTACATAAATTTTCAATAAAGGATATTTTATTTTATTTTTTATTTATTTTATAATTTGCAAAATCGGTTCAGTAGTTTCGAAATAAACAAACTTTAAAACAAATCTTGCCTCTTCGAAATGAAAGTGTATTATTAGTATTCCCATAAGTAACTAATAATTGGATCTAATCGTACCCATACGGAATAACAATCCGTAATTGCGTCCTACTTTGCAAGTGAAGTAATTGACGTTCTTTATTAAATTGCAAAGTAATTAACAAATAAAATGAGTCGATGTAGAATTAAAAATATTAAATTGGTTAATGCAAAAGCGAAAAAATATGTATTGTATTGGTGATAATGTAAATAACTACTACTTATAAAATATTTTATCTCAAATATAACGTGGTCCTCGAAACCCTTATGTATCTCGTATACAATTATTATAGAGTCACCAGTGGCTGAGTTGGTCAAGCATCCGCCCCGGATTGGGTTCGAGTCCCGCCTTGTGATCGAATTTTTTCTATTCTTTATAAATTTATACAATTATTATTTTTATTTAACTTACTGGGTGCGTAATAACCCGACCATTTATTTTGGGTAAAATGTCGTGGCTTATCAGGCAATTCTTGCTCTTAACCGAGTCAACAATATAGTTCAGCACCTAAAATGAAGTATGTTAATAATAGATAATGTTAGATATTGTTAGTTCATTATTGTTACTATCGAGAAAAATGCGTCATTAGCCATTTATCAAGGTTAGATCGGAATGACGCTATGACACTCACACATTTAATACGCAAGACTTATACCTACTTATTGTTATCTAGACGTTTTAAGAAAAAAATCAAAATCAATTCTGTAAATCAAAAGGACACTAAAACAAAATCTTACTCATAAGGTGTAATTCCTTTCACATTATTAATAATAATAGTCCTCCTGAAAGATTCAAACGTAAATGTGTGAACATTTACGTAACCACTCGTCTCGACTGCACAAAATCGTTACAGCTGTTTTATGATAACAACAAGCATATTCTTTTACCTTCTCTTTATATTTTTTCTGTATCATAATGAATTCTACGCGCTTATTACAATCACAAGATCCTTAATTAGGAATGATGTAATTAGATCGATTATTTTTGAAAATCATTTCACTTGATCTGCTCTGCTAGCCCTGTCTGGGCTTAAAGTTTTACAAATTTAAAATGTAATTTACCTCTGAAAGATCTGATTTATCCATATGAAACACCTGTCCGCCGGTAGCACTGGCCAAGCGATCATACACTTCATAATAATTGGGACAATTTTGGCAATGACAATAATCGTCTTCTGTTAATAAAAATGTCACCTGCAAATTAAATTGTTTAAAAAATTACTATGTATAAATATTGAAATTTATATTATATTACTTTATTGTTATCTTTTTTTCTATTTAAAAAATTCTCGTGTCTCAATGTGTTATCATATACTCCTCCGAAACGATTGGACCGATTCGCATGAAATTTCGTGTGCCTATTGGGTAGATCTACATACAGGCTTATCGCAAACACCAGTCCTCTCTATGTTTAATTATTGTACTTTATTGTAACTGTAGTTATAAGTATTTAAGAAAAAAAATAGGGTGTGCCATGATTTGTAAAAAAATCTTACAATCGAGGATTTTTTTACCCAAATATAATAATAATCTAAATTCTTATTTATACTTTGTATGGTACCTCTTGATGGAACTGCATTTTATAGTTCATTAAAATAAAAAACAAAACAGAAGTAAATGAAAGTAAAACTAGTGAATTGTGTGTTTCTTTAAAAATCTGAACTATAATAATAAATCCCAAATTAATACCTCTGTCCCTTTCATTAATGCCTTTTTTGAAACAATATCATATTTATGATAATCTTTCGCTGTGTCGTCGGTAAAAACATATACAAAAGATTCCGGATTACTTGAATCTATGCCCAATTCAATTCCCAATAAGGACATTTCGGGACAGTCTCCACCGCCATAAACACTTACAGCGTCTAGGGCAATCTTAAAATCATCGTGCTTTGTTGTTATTTTCCGTAATTCGACATCTAAAAGATGGTATTATAATAATTAATATATTGTCGGTTATGAAAAAATTTGGTGAGCCTATAAAATGTTATGTTATAATATTATGTAAATATAATATAAATGTTATGTTTTTCGTACGTTATAGATAAGTATTTTCCAGCATGGAGTTTTAAAGCTCAGTTAAACTTTTAAATAACGATGGCTATAATTGGTCGAAAAGTTGCTGGGTGCTTTTTATAAAGAGACGAATCATAGAGACAAGTTTTCAAGAGACCAATTTAAACATTAAATTATATCTAGTCTATTGTATATTAACATATCTTAAAATATTAAAGAAATGATCGAACTTGAAATATCTACTAATTCATAAAAATACTCACCAGGATCATTGAATGTAGCTAAAACGAAATTTTCGATCACAGATACATTTGACTCAACCACTGCATCGAATATTTCTTTTGTTCTTAATTTAACTTGTGCAATATCATTTGACATCGAAAACGTATTATCAATTACAAAGGTAAGACTACTAGTTCTTTCTTCACTATTTACTATTTGAAATACAACTAATATAATAAAAATCGAATTTATAAGATCCATATTTACAATAGCATATGCGGCATATTTTTGCGGATAGTACGAGAATTATGTTTTAAATAAGATAAAACACTGTCACACTATGATTGGTGTTTTGAATATATGGTATTTATCTATCCGAAAATACGTTGAAAAAAAAAATGTTATTGTAGTGATAATGTTTTAAGATAACCCTTTCTTCGTATCTTAATAGCGAATTGTGACAATCATTTCCTCTGGGCTTATGACTTGTACTTGTTGATAAGAAATTTTCAAGCCGGAGGAAGTGGCTGAAAAAAAAAACAACTGACGGTTGGCATGCGTAATTGTACACTCATCAAGCATTGTACAAATTAATTATCAGCCCAGAAGAAATCATCGCTGGCTCGAAAACCATTATGATACTCAAAGTTAAATTAACACGAGCAGTGAATGAATTTACCACAATGCGTGCTTTTCTGATATTACACCCTTTGTTCTAAGCTATTCTATAACTACTTCGTTTAACTGTTAATCTCAGTCGTTTGAATTCTTATTTATTCTTTAACTGGTAATCTTTTGAAATGTGAGGTCTAGGAATTTCGTAGAAACAAATGAATTCTGAAGATAATTAAAGGATTAAGTCAGGTAAAGACCATGTGATTATAATATTATAATCCTAGGAAATTTCTAATAGTTCCCTAGAAAGTAATTAACGAATTTTATTACACGTATTAACAAATTAGGAGTGAGTTTATGTATTTAAGGATTCGTTTTGTATTTTTCCATCATTCAGTGTATGTGCATCAATGGTAACGTGTCGTGAGGATATAAAAATGAAAAGTTTACAAGTAAGTGATTTTTATTATTATGAAAATTGTATTTTTAAGCGAGTTGCCGAATATTTAGTTCTGTTATACTTACATTATTGATTTTCTTACTCGTTGGCATATTATTATAATTCATCATTCTTTCAGGTAATTACTTTATGTTCTCTTGTAATAATAAGTACGACTTATGGTACACCTACCTCACCTCATTACAATCCCATCGAAAGGATAAGACCAAAAGTGGAAGCGCCATTTAGTGATACAGTAAGTCCAGTTGAAATTAAGCCAATAGTGATGTTACCAAAAAGTAAATTAAAGTTTATTGTATCTGAAACAACTACCCAACAGCCTTTGGAATCTTTGTATAAATACTATGTAGGGAAGAAGCCAGTTATGCGAAAATTTATACCTACAGAAAAAGTTATTGAAGAAAAGAATGCAATTACACATCGACCAATAATGAAACAACGTAAATTTTTCATCACTCCAACTAGCCCCAAACCTGCACCAAGTAAGGAAGATCTCTTTTCAAACGTTAAGAGGAAAATGTTGAATCCAATTTTCTCGAAAAAAAATTCAACGGCTTATAAAGGTTCACAATCTAACGACGGAGATAATTATGCCAACTATGCGTCTAGTGACATGGCGGTAGCTGGATCTAGGAAAGTTTACAGAAAGATAATGGGTGAATTGCCAAATAAATTGAAGGCGAAACCTAACACCGTAGCTGTTAAAGAACATACATTGAAGAATACAATCCCGAAAGTGGCAAACAACGACAGTTTAAAAACACAAGATGAAACTACTATAAAGACACCAGAAATATTAGAAACTAATTCTAGTGTACCAATTCCACACGATTTGATAGTAAACGAAACCAAAGATAATCTATTAGATGAGGCAAATGAAAAAGCAGATAAGGTTGAATTTATATTCGTTCCACCAAGTACATCACCTCCACCGAAAGAAGAGAAAGACAAAGATACAGCAAATGAAGGAGATCTGGAAAAGGGAGAAGAAGATCTAGCAACAGAATCAGATCAAAAAGGTAACCTGAATATATTGTAAAAATGTAGTAATAAAACAAATGTAACTCTCAAATAACGAGGTAAATTACTATAATATGTTATAATTTTTACTTGTAATTTTATCTTTTCTTTTCTTTATTTTGTAATGTTTTTAATATTTAAAGATGCTATTGCTTTATTACATTTTATATTATTATTTTTTTCAGAAGTATAGGCGAAGAGAAATAAAGATAGTTCACACGCGTTCCATTGAAGAATTTTTAAATCCACGTGAATATTAGAACAGTTCAGTATTATAATATGATAATTAGTAATTATGAGTAGAAATAAAAGTATGTTTTAAGTTAATTATTTTTATTTTCTAAAAAAACCTTATATTTAAGACATATACAATGTACATCCTTATTCTAAGTACAACGTAATGGCAATATCAATTCAACATTATTATGTCCATAATCACACTAGTAGCAAATATCATAAATAATTAATCTTTAACTAGGCAAGTTGCTAGACCCTCTTGGTAACATCACACCAGTTCATTCAAATCCAATAATGAAACTATTCAATCCATTTTAAAAATAATGAAGTATTGATTTAAATATTGAACACAAAAATCTTGAAAAATGAACTTCAATCTGTCTAAAATAAGGGAAGCATAAACTGATATCTTTTTGAGATCCATCATGCTGCGTTAAACTTATCACACAAAATTAGAAATCAAACATAAGATTACAGATTTCTCTATATTGTACTTGTAGACCTCGATAGTCTTTTCCAGTATTTTAATGTTATTGTAATCTATTGATGAAAGGTGATGTTTCATAAACCGTGATATCTATTAATATCATTTTTCCTCACTTTAGATGAATTTAAATTACTAGGTCTTCAAAATATTCGCGATGGCAACACTACTTTACAAAATAGCCGACGTATCAAATGTCATGTTGACATTTGTCACTTTGACAGTTCACACTATTTTCATTTCGCGCCATTGTTCATTCAATAAAGTAATTTTTATTACAACTTTGATCACACAAGCTAAAATGAAACACCCCTTTCCAGTGGCACGTTTCAATAGACATTATTGGGGTTATGTTCTATAGCAAAAGATGGCTTTCAAACTATGTGGTGGTTATTTTTAATCTATTTTTTAAGTCTAAAAACATCATTGAGGGGTGAGTAAGGCGTTCGCGTTGGTATCGCGTTGTATGCGAACGATGGCTGCGCGTCCGCTCGGAGTATCACCACACCTGCATATAAAAACCGCAATGAATATACTATGGCTTTTCTTACCTGACTGTGGAAGGAGGGTTATATTTTTCGAGTGTATGTATGTATGTATTTCTGTACTTCGTATGTTTCTTTCAAATTTAAATTCAAATTCATTTATTATCAGACCATCATAGTTAGTAATTTCTTGTTAGTACATTACATTAAGAGGAGGCTCCCTAACATAATTTCTGGCACTGAGAGACCGGTAAGACCGCTACGGTGCTAGACGCTAACAGTAACACTGACACAGCCGTAATAAAGTTGAATATCGCGTGCGTTCTTTGATCGCGTTCGAGCTCGAAACTAATTCTCGTAAGTCTCAATTCTTGTTTCGTTTATAACTAAAGTAATAATTGATCTAGAGAAAAAATATCTTGGGATTGGATAGTAAACTATATTTTCTTACTGTTAACATTTATTTTAGACAAAATCCATGTAAATCTTTAAAAAAATGTAATAATAAAAAAGGCATAATTTTTGAATAAAAAATGAATCGACGAAAATGTTACAATAACGTAACTGTCTTGTACATGGAAAGAAAAAGACCCAATAAATCATATACTAAAGTTCCATTTTAATTGTATGTGTGACTGTTTCAGAATATTAATGCAAATTCACATAAAATTTAGAGAGCCTCCTCTTAATTATCTATTATCTTTATATGAGGCGTTGTAATCATCAGTTTAGTGATGGAGGTGACAACAATCAAATGGATATCATATTGTGCAGTGTAGAGGTGAGATATTTTTGTTAGTTTGTAAGCTGTGTGAAGCATTTTATTAATCGTAAACTATTAAAAAGCCAAGCGAGTGACAGTGATGTGGATGCATAAAAATTGATTAAGAAATATTTTAATTTTTTATTATTTTTCTGAGATTCGTTCAATCAAACAAACACTTCAGTAAAAATGGTAAAATCGCAAATTGTAGGTACTTAGTTTTAGCTACCGCTAAATGTTTGTATTTTTTACTCTGTTTTAAGTACATTATAGGATTTATAAATAATAAATAAATAAACAACTGCATATATAGTTAATACCGCGCCCTTAGATACATAAATAAGTGCGACACTTTCTACCTGAGGGGTTCACTTTCACTTTGATCTTGGTTTGCGGCGACAGCACTCCATAGTCGACGTCTTCGTAAAGATCCTGAAAATTAAATAAACAATATTATGAATAAATCGTAAAATATTTCTAGAAATGATGCCGGTTTTAGTAAAAACCTAGCCCAAAAAACATTGCTAGAAATGTTTTAAAACATGAATTTATGACCTGAATGTTTTTAAGCCCATAAAACTGAAAACGGTACAGTCGTTGACGTTAAAAAGATAGATTGAGAGAGTATTTGATCATCGATATCTTCTTTTTGTTTGTTATAAATATAAATATTATTATCATTATCATCATCATTCATTCAGGTAGACATCTGAAAACTCCCTTTTAACCAAACGTCGTCATCACCTTAAGTTTCTAAGGCAGCACGTGCCTCTAGATCGGCAGGATCGGACGTGAACAGATTTCTATGAGCTAGGTGCACTATTTACATTTATAGACACTTTCATACGACCATGTTTCCATCATGTAGACTTCTGAAAACTTCCTTCTTACTTTGCTGACCTAAAGTTTCTAAAGCTCCACCTGACATTCCTGCCAACTTCCCTACAATCTAAGGCTATATATTTCTAAAAATGTCTCCTCTAAAATTTCTACAGCTCCACCTGATATTCCTGCCAACTTTTCTACAATTTAAGGGACATTTTTACCAACTTCTCTATAACTATTAAAGCACGCACCTCAACCCGGTACCCGCTGGGGTTGTCTCCATGAGCTAGGTGCACAATTTACATTCCTAGAAACATTCCTACGACTATTTTTACACCGTTTAGACTTCATAAAACTTCCTTGTGTCCTTATGGACCTAAAGTTTCTTAGAGACCAGCGTTTATATATCTAAAATTGTCTCCATTACCTAAAGTTTCTAAGGATCCCCTACCAACATTCCTGCCAACTTACCTACAATCTAAGGCATTATATTTCTAAAAATGTCTCCTCTAAAGTTTCTATAGCTCCACCTGACATTCCTGCCAACTTTTCTACAATTTAAGGAACATTTTTACCAACTTCTCTATAACTACTAAAGTGCGCACCTCAACCCGGTACCTGTGAACTAGTTCAGCTAAAGATTCTTTCTTTCCCTATTATATTT
>CAJQZM010043071.1:0-15552 GCA_907164665.1 Colias nastes
ATGGAAATCGGTCCAGCCGTTGACGCGTACCTAATGCCGTGTCCAAGGGAATTCATTTTTATATATAGAAATTAGAAACAATTGTAATTTCTTTGATTGGGCTTTCCCCGAATAAACTCAGGAATGTTAAAGAGATTTTATTATTTAGACATGATTTTGACAAGACATTTCGTCATTTAACCATACATTTCATTTCATTTTCATAACTCATGTTGATTACATATTATTCAAAATTATGAAGTATAAGTATAAATAAATAACAACAAAAAAATATGTTCCACAAATTGTACATGCTCATACTATGTATTTTTAACATACAAAATACCCAGAGGTGCATACTCAACACACGTGTTAATTTCGGACAACCTCTTCCCGTGATCTTGCGAAACGGAAAGCTTTTAGAACCCGATGATAATAATGGTAATGTTATTTTGAATCATGGTGATACGCTAACACTCAGTTGTGGAGAATCAATGCCCATAAGACATCCAAATGCAAAACAAGAAGTACCTACAGCAATCATATCATGCGAGAATGGTGATACTTTCAAAAACGATGAGTTGCTCAATTTCCCAGGGAGTTTTTCATCATTTCGTTGTAACGATGCTCCGGACTATCACAGCAGACGCACGAATCGTACTTGTTTCGAAGGATTTCCTATAATAGAAGTCGGATATACTGTCCAGAATGAGTTTTATCCATCGTACGAGTCCTGTTTCAATGATGTTATGTTTACCCCAATTTATTCCAAATATACACAGAAACCATACAATGCTTTATATCAAACGCGCGTGGAGAGGCCATATTTTCATGATAATGATAATTACAGAAACATTCCGGTGGATTCTTTGTTTTCGCAGATAGGTCAAAGAGCAGCGGTGGCCAAATTGGTTGGTCCATTAGTGGACACTTATATAAATAAGAATGAAATTCTATCGAGAGGCCATCTAGCGGCTAAAACAGATTTCGTTTTTGCGTTCACAGAGCGTGCTACATTTCATTATGTGAACTGTGCGCCGCAGTGGGGCGGCTTCAACGGTGGCAATTGGAACACCCTGGAAGTGGACCTACGGAATCATGTACACCAAGTTGGTTATAACACAGTCATTTATACCGGAACTTATGGTATCACTCAACTTACAAATCAATACGGTCAGAGAGTTGATCTCTATTTGCACGGTACTGTTATACCGATCCCACAATACTTTTACAAAGTTGTGTACGAACCTAGTAGTAAAAAGGGGATAGCGTACGTCGGTATCAACAATCCATACTACAGTCTAAGAGAAGCGAAGGAAATGTTCTTTTGTGAGGATATGTGTCGAAGTAATTATAGTTTTTCTTGGTTGACCTGGCATCCCGACAATCCATCTGAGGGGTATACGTTTTGTTGTACAATTCCAGATTTTAGAGCTACTATTAATCATTTACCTTATTTTGATGTCAGTGGTGTTCTTATATAAAATATAAATCATGTCAATCGTGTTTAATAATATCGATGAGTGTATTCATTTTTCGTTGATATATTTTATTTATTTGGCCCCGATACATACAATGTTACTGTTCGGTATCAATTCAAATTATAATACACCCCCACACATAAATGATATTGTGTTCTAGAAATCATACAAAGCATACAAAATGCGACTAAAATTCTAGATTATCTGAATCATATAATCTATCCTTGTTACTGAATAAAAACGGCTGATCCGATTAGGGGGAGATTTATGTGAAATAAATATTTACGCAAAATATATTTCTCTGACGATTGCCGAACAATATAAATTGCATAAATAGGTTTACTAGAAATAAAAAAAATAAAAAAAACATATAATAAACCTTTATTAGTTACATACGTATAAACGATGAGTGAAAACGAAAAGTTACATTACTTATACGGAAACTTATAAACAAATAATAGAGGTTAATTTTATTATTGTATCATCGATCGACAGACGAAATCGTATAAATAAAGAATAAGTTGTTTATTTGAGATTTTCTCACATATTATAAACAGGCATTAACATTACTAACATAAATCCGTCCATAGGTATTAAAGGAAAGACGATTTGTTAGTAATTGCTTCCGCATAGATGTAGCCCATTGCCTGTATGGTCTATTTAATACTTTGTTTACATAAAATCCATAACAAAATATTAGTTTAGGTTTCTGAACTGCAAAACTGGTTTTATTTTAAGTCTAAACACTTTTCTTCTTTCCCGCTTTTTCCGATTGATTGAGACACAATCGTATCGACCGTAGTCATAAGTGTCTGCTTTGAAACTGAAAACATAAGAATAATATAAGAATTTAAGGTTACACACGAACTATAGAAACGAGGTTTTGTAGGAAACAAGGTACCGAAGATGCTAAGTCTTAGTACGACAGTGTAGGGTGGCGTAAGAGTATAATTATAATAATATATTCTATGGTGTAGGTACCTTCCTTCATTATGTAGAGTTTCTATGCTTTTTTTTATTAGCTTCAACTGTATGTTTGTAGGTAACCGACTCCTAGACTCGATTTGGACGCACTTTAAAAGGACAGATATACTTAGTTAAAACTTCAAAACTTATCAAGGATCGGTAACAATACAATAATTTCATAATTAATTACTTAATTATTATTATATTCACTGTCGTTCCGCTATCATTTAACCTATATTGATGAAACTTGGAACAATTGTACTATACTATTCAAATAATGTAATAATAATGTCCCACGACATATTAAAATTCTCTAAAGGGCCTCTGCGTGTTGGACCTTTGTCTCCACGTAAGCCTCCCTAAGGACCGGGTATCTTCCTTCTGGTGGTACCCGGGTATTATGGAGAGAAACCTAATAATGATAAGTATACCTTAAAGAATGGTTTTTATGAATATAATATCTTCCACCGTTGACAACTTCGCGATCGTCGACGAACCATCGCACGGAAGGCTGTGCTCTGTTAGGTCGACCGGGACAATTCAATGTTACCAATTCACCTTCGTACGCTTTAACTTTTTTTTCCCAGGGATCTGCAATATATTAATTAGTAATTATCTATAAAAAACAAAAGGTGATGGTCCAAAAATGTATGGACCAAAAACCCAGAGTCGATTTAGACAAATTGGGTATCAATGGCTTTATTATATTGCACAATTTACCCCACCGAAAAATTAATGCCCATATCCATGGGGTATGAGAGTTATAGGCTAACAAAGTATATATGGAAAAATTATGAGTAACTTGTTATTTTAACCATTTTTTACAACAGCAGTATACTATTAATCCATCCATCAGCCGAAGGACGTCCACTGCTGGACATTGGCCTCCCCCAAGGTTTTCCACTGCGATCGGTCCTGTGCCACCCGCATCCAGCGGCTTTTTTTTTTTTTTCCGTTGGGGCGGAAAGGTCCTCGAATGGCGGCCGCGAATCGGAGAACGTAGTGTTGGTAGGCCCCCCACAAGGTGGACCGACGATCTGGTGAAGGTCGCGGGTAGCCGCTGGATACGGGTGGCACAGGACCGATCGCGGTGGAAAACCTTGGGGGAGGCCTATGTCCAGCAGTGGACGTCCTTCGGCTGATGGATGGTTTAATAGTATACTGCTGTTGTTAAAACTGGTAAAAATAACAAGTTACTCATGATTTTTTCATATATACTTTGTTAGCCTATAACTCTCATACCCCATGGATATGGGCATTAATTTTTCGGTGGGGTAAATTGTGTAATATAATAAAGCCATTGATACCCAATTTGTCTAAATCGACTCTGGGTTTTTTTGGACCATCACCTTTCAGCGCACATTTATAAAAGAAACTGGGTACAACAATCATTAATAGAACAAAATTTTAAAAAGTTCTTTAAGAAAAATTAGAAAAATATTAAGCACACTGACAAAAAAAAAAGGTTAATATAGGTAGGTGAAATTTACCGGTAAGCTGGTACATTAATTTACCTGATATAAAAAGATCCATTTCATAGGTATCACTACCTTCAGAGTTGACCGCCTCACATTTATACGAGCCAGAGTTACCAATACCCAAATTATAAATGAGCAATGATTCGCTTGTGTATTTTAATTTTACATATTCATTATCATTATCTTCCATAAAGTACCAAGAAATGTTTGGTTTTGGATTCCCTTGCTTGAGGCTAAAATGTATTTTGAATATTTAAAGTTATATTATGTGACATAAAATTGATTATTAATAATTTCTCAGAATATGAATACTTTGTTAAAAAATTACATTCATTTAACTAATTAAATCATCGTGGCACGTGGCATATCTATGATAATAATTGCAGAACATAATATGATAAGTTCCATAAAATCAAAAACACGGACAAAACGCTAGTATATTACATTGTTTTTTGTAATCACTGCTAAAATGCTTGTTTTGTTTGCATCCCTATTCAGCACACGTACGTATATTGCAGTTAGGTATAATAAGTTTACTTTTAATATCTAATCTTACGATATTTTCGTCTTCCTAATCCAGCCCTACAATGTTTTATCAATTAACAAACGAAACATCATACCTGCAAAATATTTCAACTTCGTTACCTTTAACTTTAACTATTTCTTTTATTGTTTTATCAATAACTGGTTTCCTTGGTAACTTTAAGGGAATAAAATCAGAGTCCGTGCCGGCGTCATTAGTGGCTTCACATGTAAACAGATTGTCTTCAGGTTCTATCATTGTCAGGATACTAGTTATTTGTTTCCCAGTTACATCGTCGTCGACTGATGTCTTAAAACAGAAATTCTTTTTATAGTTTACACACCATGTCGTCAAACTTCATTCATTCCTCGAGAAGTCGGTTTCCTCACGTTGTTGTCTTTCACTATTTGAGCAGTGGTCATGTTATCAACATGCGCAGATAAATTGAAAACTTTATTTATGTCCTGTACGTTCACCTGGTCTTGAACCCCCGATTATCGGTTTGAAGTCCGAGGTCCGAACCCCTGAACCACCACTGCTTTTTTCGCATACAAAGTACATTACGAAGAAAAATTTTATTTATAAAATATCTAGTAGTTAGGGTCGTGTATTGTGTAATACTGGAAGCTTCTTGTTTGTTTGTTTTTTATGTCTATTATATATGTACATGAACGTCACTAAATAAAGTATATTTAAAACTTTATGTAAGTCTAGAAAAATCTATCGTCTATCGGTCTATGGGTCAATAAAATATAATCTCCTTCGGATATTATTAAGAATTTCTTCCTCTTACCTAAGCCTCTTACTTAAATAATATGTGAACTTACAGCGTTGCTTATAGTGTCTCCATTCTTATCTTTCCAGGTGATTTTTGGTTTGGGATAACCACTAGCTTCACATACTATTGAAAATGTATCCATATCAGCTGTTATAATTTCTAACTTTTGTATGGTTGGGACCTGATTGAATATAGCTGTAAATTTACAATAACAATTAGGAATTAAAAGAAACAATACAAATTAATTCGTATTCCAAAAATGACTAACCAGTACTGTGATTCATAGGTATAATGCTTGACTTAGTAACTCTTATTATTTCCTTTTTTCCACAATTTTCAGCAGCACCTACAATCTGCAATATTTAAACAAATTTTAATATTATATTGATTTTAAAATATTAAGCTGAATATCATAACGTTTACTTACAGCAATCTTGAACGCTTTATCTGGAGCTACAAATCCATCAGATACATACAAATTTTCTTTTGCATTAGCGATGTTTAGTGTTAAATTCAAGACAGCGTTTCCATCTATGTCACGTATTTGTACACCCAATAGATTAACATCATTAGCAGTATCTTCACTTATGAGTTCGACGGATAGAAACCCTTTTTCTCCTAAAATAATATTGTGTAATAATCAAAATGTAATTTTTATTTAGTACATACATCGAAGATTTTTGAGCATGTAGACACTAGAGACTAAAATGAAAATGATGTTTTATACTCATATTTAATTATGAATATACTCATATTTAAGTTTTTATTAAAAATATTTTATGAATATACACATATTTAAGTTTTAATTAAATATACTCATATTTAAGTTTTATACTCATATTTAATTATAAAATAAATAAATAATTAATACCAAACCCTAATTTATAATAGAGGTTCATAGAAATATAAATAACTAGCGACCCGCCCCGGCTTCGCACGGGTGCAATGCTGATACTAAATACACTACAGAAAAACTGTGAACGTTGTATATAAAAACATAGCGGCCCGCTCCGGCTTCGCACGGGTATAAAATACATAGCCGGGCGGCCGGCCGGTACCGCCGCAAACGCTACGCCCCGCAATTTTTAAATCTGTAATATCTTCGAAAATATTCACTTAAATCATACGGTGTAAAGGGCCATATAGATCTATATTAAATGAACAATGTATTCAAGGTATTTAATTGGTTAAGGATTAATGCTGTATTGGTTAAAATCGCTTCGAAAATTAGCCATTATTTGTCGTAAAAAGTAAATGACAAAAAAAAGTTATTGTGGGTTATCCATAAGAGATAGACATATACTACCGCGGACTTTTCTGTAGACCTTTTCAATGTGTATAATACTTAGTACATTATTTTGATAAAACTCGTAGGGTTCAGCCTGCGTTTGCAATGTAAGCGGAAAAAATGTAATTTTTTACGACATCACATTAGAAACCTCAAAAATAACAGTACTTCTCCACTATTTGATGGATGTTATTATACATATAAACCTTCCTCTTGAATCACTCTATCTATTAAAAAAAACTGCATCAAAATCCGTTGCGTAGTTTCAAAGATTTAAGCGTACAAAGGGACATAGGGACAGAGAAAGCGACTTTGTTTTATACTATGTAGTGACAAGACACTGTTATTTAGATTTCTATGTAGAGGATATACGACTTTGTTTAATAATAGTGATATAATATTGTCTCGTAATAATAAGTACGTACCTAAAGATGGGGTAAAAATGGTTTCATTTATAGATGATGGTTGAAACGGTGAAAATCCATGTCGAAATGAAAACGAGCACGCTCCCTTTATCATGAGATATGCATCTCCATCCGTAACGCTCACTTTTGCAATATAGTCACCCGGTACTATATTGTTAAATTTGGCTATCTGAAATAAAAAGATGTATATAATATGTTGCAACCAAATTGTATAATTTCGCCGTACTTATACAAAAAACGTCGTCACTTTGTAATGCTCGGAATTTTTATAAAATTTATTATTTTAAGCGTGTAATATTGTTTTTAAACTGTATATTTTATTACATACAAAAAAAATTGAACTTACATATATATTATTAGTTTTTACAAGTTGCGTCATCGTCACCTCTGAACCATCCATATGATATACTTTGAATTCTGGCGAATTGCCTAACAGGGATAGTGTGACGTCTCTCATCTTACAGTCAACTGAAAACTTAATAAAAATAATAGGTATTAGTCTGGTACCTATAAATAATTTTGAATTTTATAGGTACCAGAATTTTGGTGAATTTTGGTAGCAGCATCTTGGCATTTTATGCCCGGCTTCTGCGTTAATATTTATGATTCCTAAATTGATACTTTTTTGTATTATTTCAATAACGGTGTAATGTAATGTAACTCTTGTATTTTTTATTTTTGCCTAACGGATCTTAGTCGTCCATTAATGTACATAAATTTTCAATAAAGGATATTTTATTTTATTTTTTATTTATTTTATAATTTGCAAAATCGGTTCAGTAGTTTCGAAATAAACAAACTTTAAAACAAATCTTGCCTCTTCGAAATGAAAGTGTATTATTAGTATTCCCATAAGTAACTAATAATTGGATCTAATCGTACCCATACGGAATAACAATCCGTAATTGCGTCCTACTTTGCAAGTGAAGTAATTGACGTTCTTTATTAAATTGCAAAGTAATTAACAAATAAAATGAGTCGATGTAGAATTAAAAATATTAAATTGGTTAATGCAAAAGCGAAAAAATATGTATTGTATTGGTGATAATGTAAATAACTACTACTTATAAAATATTTTATCTCAAATATAACGTGGTCCTCGAAACCATTATGTATCTCGTATACAATTATTATAGAGTCACCAGTGGCTGAGTTGGTCAAGCATCCGCCCCGGATTGGGTTCGAGTCCCGCCTTGTGATCGAATTTTTTCTATTCTTTATAAATTTATACAATTATTATTTTTATTTAACTTACTGGGTGCGTAATAACCCGACCATTTATTTTGGGTAAAATGTCGTGGCTTATCAGGCAATTCTTGCTCTTAACCGAGTCAACAATATAGTTCAGCACCTAAAATGAAGTATGTTAATAATAGATAATGTTAGATATTGTTAGTTCATTATTGTTACTATCGAGAAAAATGCGTCATTAGCCATTTATCAAGGTTAGATCGGAATGACGCTATGACACTCACACATTTAATACGCAAGACTTATTCCTACTTATTGTTATCTAGACGTTTTAAGAAAAAAATCAAAATCAATTCTGTAAATCAAAAGGACACTAAAACAAAATCTTACTCATAAGGTGTAATTCCTTTCACATTATTAATAATAATAGTCCTCCTGAAAGATTCAAACGTAAATGTGTGAACATTTACGTAACCACTCGTCTCGACTGCACAAAATCGTTACAGCTGTTTTATGATAACAACAAGCATATTCTTTTACCTTCTCTTTATATTTTTTCTGTATCATAATGAATTCTACGCGCTTATTACAATCACAAGATCCTTAATTAGGAATGATGTAATTAGATCGATTATTTTTGAAAATCATTTCACTTGATCTGCTCTGCTAGCCCTGTCTGGGCTTAAAGTTTTACAAATTTAAAATGTAATTTACCTCTGAAAGATCTGATTTATCCATATGAAACACCTGTCCGCCGGTAGCACTGGCCAAGCGATCATACACTTCATAATAATTGGGACAATTTTGGCAATGACAATAATCGTCTTCTGTTAATAAAAATGTCACCTGCAAATTAAATTGTTCAAAAAATTACTATGTATAAATATTGAAATTTATATTATATTACTTTATTGTTATCTTTTTTTCTATTTAAAAAATTCTCGTGTCTCAATGTGTTATCATATACTCCTCCGAAACGATTGGACCGATTCGCATGAAATTTCGTGTGCCTATTGGGTAGATCTACATACAGGCTTATCGCAAACACCAGTCCTCTCTATGTTTAATTATTGTACTTTATTGTAACTGTAGTTATAAGTATTTAAGAAAAAAAATAGGGTGTGCCATGATTTGTAAAAAAATCTTACAATCGAGGATTTTTTTACCCAAATATAATAATAATCTAAATTCTTATTTATACTTTGTATGGTACCTCTTGATGGAACTGCATTTTATAGTTCATTAAAATAAAAAACAAAACAGAAGTAAATGAAAGTAAAACTAGTGAATTGTGTGTTTCTTTAAAAATCTGAACTATAATAATAAATCCCAAATTAATACCTCTGTCCCTTTCATTAATGCCTTTTTTGAAACAATATCATATTTATGATAATCTTTCGCTGTGTCGTCGGTAAAAACATATACAAAAGATTCCGGATTACTTGAATCTATGCCCAATTCAATTCCCAATAAGGACATTTCGGGACAGTCTCCACCGCCATAAACACTTACAGCGTCTAGGGCAATCTTAAAATCATCGTGCTTTGTTGTTATTTTCCGTAATTCGACATCTAAAAGATGGTATTATAATAATTAATATATTGTCGGTTATGAAAAAATTTGGTGAGCCTATAAAATGTTATGTTATAATATTATGTAAATATAATATAAATGTTATGTTTTTCGTACGTTATAGATAAGTATTTTCCAGCATGGAGTTTTAAAGCTCAGTTAAACTTTTAAATAACGATGGCTATAATTGGTCGAAAAGTTGCTGGGTGCTTTTTATAAAGAGACGAATCATAGAGACAAGTTTTCAAGAGACCAATTTAAACATTAAATTATATCTAGTCTATTGTATATTAACATACCTTAAAATATTAAAGAAATGATCGAACTTGAAATATCTACTAATTCATAAAAATACTCACCAGGATCATTGAATGTAGCTAAAACGAAATTTTCGATCACAGATACATTTGACTCAACCACTGCATCGAATATTTCTTTTGTTCTTAATTTAACTTGTGCAATATCATTTGACATCGAAAACGTATTATCAATTACAAAGGTAAGACTACTAGTTCTTTCTTCACTATTTACTATTTGAAATACAACTAATATAATAAAAATCGAATTTATAAGATCCATATTTACAATAGCATATGCGGCATATTTTTGCGGATAGTACGAGAATTATGTTTTAAATAAGATAAAACACTGTCACACTATGATTGGTGTTTTGAATATATGGTATTTATCTATCCGAAAATACGTTGAAAAAAAAAATGTTATTGTAGTGATAATGTTTTAAGATAACCCTTTCTTCGTATCTTAATAGCGAATTGTGACAATCATTTCCTCTGGGCTTATGACTTGTACTTGTTGATAAGAAATTTTCAAGCCGGAGGAAGTGGCTGAAAAAAAAAACAACTGACGGTTGGCATGCGTAATTGTACACTCATCAAGCATTGTACAAATTAATTATCAGCCCAGAAGAAATCATCGCTGGCTCGAAAACCATTATGATACTCAAAGTTAAATTAACACGAGCAGTGAATGAATTTACCACAATGCGTGCTTTTCTGATATTACACCCTTTGTTCTAAGCTATTCTATAACTACTTCGTTTAACTGTTAATCTCAGTCGTTTGAATTCTTATTTATTCTTTAACTGGTAATCTTTTGAAATGTGAGGTCTAGGAATTTCGTAGAAACAAATGAATTCTGAAGATAATTAAAGGATTAAGTCAGGTAAAGACCATGTGATTATAATATTATAATCCTAGGAAATTTCTAATAGTTCCCTAGAAAGTAATTAACGAATTTTATTACACGTATTAACAAATTAGGAGTGAGTTTATGTATTTAAGGATTCGTTTTGTATTTTTCCATCATTCAGTGTATGTGCATCAATGGTAACGTGTCGTGAGGATATAAAAATGAAAAGTTTACAAGTAAGTGATTTTTATTATTATGAAAATTGTATTTTTAAGCGAGTTGCCGAATATTTAGTTCTGTTATACTTACATTATTGATTTTCTTACTCGTTGGCATATTATTATAATTCATCATTCTTTCAGGTAATTACTTTATGTTCTCTTGTAATAATAAGTACGACTTATGGTACACCTACCTCACCTCATTACAATCCCATCGAAAGGATAAGACCAAAAGTGGAAGCGCCATTTAGTGATACAGTAAGTCCAGTTGAAATTAAGCCAATAGTGATGTTACCAAAAAGTAAATTAAAGTTTATTGTATCTGAAACAACTACCCAACAGCCTTTGGAATCTTTGTATAAATACTATGTAGGGAAGAAGCCAGTTATGCGAAAATTTATACCTACAGAAAAAGTTATTGAAGAAAAGAATGCAATTACACATCGACCAATAATGAAACAACGTAAATTTTTCATCACTCCAACTAGCCCCAAACCTGCACCAAGTAAGGAAGATCTCTTTTCAAACGTTAAGAGGAAAATGTTGAATCCAATTTTCTCGAAAAAAAATTCAACGGCTTATAAAGGTTCACAATCTAACGACGGAGATAATTATGCCAACTATGCGTCTAGTGACATGGCGGTAGCTGGATCTAGGAAAGTTTACAGAAAGATAATGGGTGAATTGCCAAATAAATTGAAGGCGAAACCTAACACCGTAGCTGTTAAAGAACATACATTGAAGAATACAATCCCGAAAGTGGCAAACAACGACAGTTTAAAAACACAAGATGAAACTACTATAAAGACACCAGAAATATTAGAAACTAATTCTAGTGTACCAATTCCACACGATTTGATAGTAAACGAAACCAAAGATAATCTATTAGATGAGGCAAATGAAAAAGCAGATAAGGTTGAATTTATATTCGTTCCACCAAGTACATCACCTCCACCGAAAGAAGAGAAAGACAAAGATACAGCAAATGAAGGAGATCTGGAAAAGGGAGAAGAAGATCTAGCAACAGAATCAGATCAAAAAGGTAACCTGAATATATTGTAAAAATGTAGTAATAAAACAAATGTAACTCTCAAATAACGAGGTAAATTACTATAATATGTTATAATTTTTACTTGTAATTTTATCTTTTCTTTTCTTTATTTTGTAATGTTTTTAATATTTAAAGATGCTATTGCTTTATTACATTTTATATTATTATTTTTTTCAGAAGTATAGGCGAAGAGAAATAAAGATAGTTCACACGCGTTCCATTGAAGAATTTTTAAATCCACGTGAATATTAGAACAGCTCAGTATTATAATATGATAATTAGTAATTATGAGTAGAAATAAAAGTATGTTTTAAGTTAATTATTTTTATTTTCTAAAAAAACCTTATATTTAAGACATATACAATGTACATCCTTATTCTAAGTACAACGTAATGGCAATATCAATTCAACATTATTATGTCCATAATCACACTAGTAGCAAATATCATAAATAATTAATCTTTAACTAGGCAAGTTGCTAGACCCTCTTGGTAACATCACACCAGTTCATTCAAATCCAATAATGAAACTATTCAATCCATTTTAAAAATAATGAAGTATTGATTTAAATATTGAACACAAAAATCTTGAAAAATGAACTTCAATCTGTCTAAAATAAGGGAAGCATAAACTGATATCTTTTTGAGATCCATCATGCTGCGTTAAACTTATCACACAAAATTAGAAATCAAACATAAGATTACAGATTTCTCTATATTGTACTTGTAGACCTCGATAGTCTTTTCCAGTATTTTAATGTTATTGTAATCTATTGATGAAAGGTGATGTTTCATAAACCGTGATATCTATTAATATCATTTTTCCTCACTTTAGATGAATTTAAATTACTAGGTCTTCAAAATATTCGCGATGGCAACACTACTTTACAAAATAGCCGACGTATCAAATGTCATGTTGACATTTGTCACTTTGACAGTTCACACTATTTTCATTTCGCGCCATTGTTCATTCAATAAAATAATTTTTATTACAACTTTGATCACACAAGCTAAAATGAAACACCCCTTTCCAGTGGCACGTTTCAATAGACATTATTGGGGTTATGTTCTATAGCAAAAGATGGCTTTCAAACTATGTGGTGGTTATTTTTAATCTATTTTTTAAGTCTAAAAACATCATTGAGGGGTGAGTAAGGCGTTCGCGTTGGTATCGCGTTGTATGCGAACGATGGCTGCGCGTCCGCTCGGAGTATCACCACACCTGCATATAAAAACCGCAATGAATATACTATGGCTTTTCTTACCTGACTGTGGAAGGAGGGTTATATTTTTCGAGTGTATGTATGTATGTATTTCTGTACTTCGTATGTTTCTTTCAAATTTAAATTCAAATTCATTTATTATCAGACCATCATAGTTAGTAATTTCTTGTTAGTACATTACATTAAGAGGAGGCTCCCTAACATAATTTCTGGCACTGAGAGACCGGTAAGACCGCTACGGTGCTAGACGCTAACAGTAACACTGACACAGCCGTAATAAAGTTGAATATCGCGTGCGTTCTTTGATCGCGTTCGAGCTCGAAACTAATTCTCGTAAGTCTCAATTCTTGTTTCGTTTATAACTAAAGTAATAATTGATCTAGAGAAAAAATATCTTGGGATTGGATAGTAAACTATATTTTCTTACTGTTAACATTTATTTTAGACAAAATCCATGTAAATCTTTAAAAAAATGTAATAATAAAAAAGGCATAATTTTTGAATAAAAAATGAATCGACGAAAATGTTACAATAACGTAACTGTCTTGTACATGGAAAGAAAAAGACCCAATAAATCATATACTAAAGTTCCATTTTAATTGTATGTGTGACTGTTTCAGAATATTAATGCAAATTCACATAAAATTTAGAGAGCCTCCTCTTAATTATCTATTATCTTTATATGAGGCGTTGTAATCATCAGTTTAGTGATGGAGGTGACAACAATCAAATGGATATCATATTGTGCAGTGTAGAGGTGAGATATTTTTGTTAGTTTGTAAGCTGTGTGAAGCATTTTATTAATCGTAAACTATTAAAAAGCCAAGCGAGTGACAGTGATGTGGATGCATAAAAATTGATTAAGAAATATTTTAATTTTTTATTATTTTTCTGAGATTCGTTCAATCAAACAAACACTTCAGTAAAAATGGTAAAATCGCAAATTGTAGGTACTTAGTTTTAGCTACCGCTAAATGTTTGTATTTTTTACTCTGTTTTAAGTACATTATAGGATTTATAAATAATAAATAAATAAACAACTGCATATATAGTTAATACCGCGCCCTTAGATACATAAATAAGTGCGACACTTTCTACCTGAGGGGTTCACTTTCACTTTGATCTTGGTTTGCGGCGACAGCACTCCATAGTCGACGTCTTCGTAAAGATCCTGAAAATTAAATAAACAATATTATGAATAAATCGTAAAATATTTCTAGAAATGATGCCGGTTTTAGTAAAAACCTAGCCCAAAAAACATTGCTAGAAATGTTTTAAAACATGAATTTATGACCTGAATGTTTTTAAGCCCATAAAACTGAAAACGGTACAGTCGTTGACGTTAAAAAGATAGATTGAGAGAGTATTTGATCATCGATATCTTCTTTTTGTTTGTTATAAATATAAATATTATTATCATTATCATCATCATTCATTCAGGTAGACATCTGAAAACTCCCTTTTAACCAAACGTCGTCATCACCTTAAGTTTCTAAGGCAGCACGTGCCTCTAGATCGGCAGGATCGGACGTGAACAGATTTCTATGAGCTAGGTGCACTATTTACATTTATAGACACTTTCATACGACCATGTTTCCATCATGTAGACTTCTGAAAACTTCCTTCTTACTTTGCTGACCTAAAGTTTCTAAAGCTCCACCTGACATTCCTGCCAACTTCCCTACAATCTAAGGCATTATATTTCTAAAAATGTCTCCTCTAAAGTTTCTACAGCTCCACCTGATATTCCTGCCAACTTTTCTACAATTTAAGGGACATTTTTACCAACTTCTCTATAACTATTAAAGCACGCACCTCAACCCGGTACCCGCTGGGGTTGTCTCCATGAGCTAGGTGCACAATTTACATTCCTAGAAACATTCCTACGACTATTTTTACACCGTTTAGACTTCATAAAACTTCCTTGTGTCCTTATGGACCTAAAGTTTCTTAGAGACCAGCGTTTATATATCTAAAATTGTCTCCATTACCTAAAGTTTCTAAGGATCCCCTACCAACATTCCTGCCAACTTACCTACAATCTAAGGCATTATATTTCTAAAAATGTCTCCTCTAAAGTTTCTATAGCTCCACCTGACATTCCTGCCAACTTTTCTACAATTTAAGGAACATTTTTACCAACTTCTCTATAACTACTAAAGTGCGCACCTCAACCCGGTACCTGTGAACTAGTTCAGCTAAAGATTCTTTCTTTCCCTATTATATTT
>CAJQZM010043085.1:0-12553 GCA_907164665.1 Colias nastes
ATATAGCTATGGTTTGCGTATTATGCTCGGAATGGAAAATGGAAATAAACCTGCTGTAACGGCTGGTATCCCTTTATGAATATGATTCTATAATATTTTTAATACTTACTTTATCCATCACAAATATCTAGTAGCCACTTCGTTGGAAATTAATGAAGACTAAATATAGGTATTTCCCTTCTTTTTTATATTTTCTATTAGCGGTCCGCCCCAGCTTCGCCCGTGGTACATGTTTACGTTTTCTCTCCATAAGAACCACCCTCGTAGTTCAAGGAATATAATAAAAAAATAACTATCAAAATCGGTCTAGTCATTCACGCCTAATACCGTGACCAAGGGAAATAGGGATTTATTTTTATATATATATAGAGATATAGTTGTGTAGGTATTGAACTAGCATAAGTGCTTTTTACTCCACTTTCTATTATAATTTTGTGTATGTAATGAATAAAATGCTGTATGTTTTCCTATGGAAAGCAGACGTTGTACGCTTTTCCCTTAAAAGTACTCCCGAATTATAATCCATTTTTTATCATATTTAGACAGGCCAAGGATCTGAGGGCATTAATTTTCATAATTTTGATTTACGCATAAGCCAATTACATTGTAATCCGTGAGGGTGCGAATTTTAAAAATGCCATACAAAAAATATGTAACATTAATACAAAAAAAAATACAACGACGATAATTCTATACATCATAATATATGCAACCAACTTTTTTAAAAAATCTTTTAATTCACGTGCATTTTTTTTTTTGTTTCTTTCTAGAACAATATTATTATGCTCTGCAGTTTTTAAAAGCTAGGTCTAAGAAATCTTTAATTAGTAATACATGTTTAACTTCAGAAAAGCTTTACTAATAGTTTTCACTTTAATTAGAAGAGAAAATATGTTGCCACCTCGATTTTTATATTATGTAGACTGACATACAGACAAAAATTCTAAATACAATATTCTTGACTTCGAATATTTTTGGTATCGATTGTAGATCACGCCCCAAGTATTATTTAAAAAAAATAATAATTGGGGCGTGATCTACAATAAAAATATTCAATGTACAGTTTTGACAATTTCTATCACGCCAAATATTTCGCTCATAATATAATTCAAAACTCTCCAAACTGAAATCACAATCTATCTCATTAGTGAAATTCAATTCATTTCGTAACCGAAATTTGGCAAAAACTTAATTACAAATGAAAACGACCCTTCATTCCAAACTCGGTGTTGTTGCTTGTCATTGTCCTTGAAGTTGTATATTTTTTTAATCACCTAAAATTGTTTTACGTAAATATTTGTAATAATGTTTTGTTACCAATATGGGTATTTCGTTTGATTCAATTTACTACCTATACATGAATGTTTCTTTTTTACCAGCAGACATTCTATCTAACTGTGAAGATTAATAATATTAAATAGCCGTTAAGATTTCTCATGTTTTTTTGGCGCAATTTCTTACATTTTTCGTTTATAAATTCCTTCTCCTGAGAATACCTAACGAACGTAATAAAAAAATTACTGTCGAATCCGTTCCAATTCTAGTTCACGCGTGCCTCGAGTCATGATCAAGGTAATTATCGATTCATTTATAAATAAAAATATATAGAGTCCTCAATAACTTAAGTTAGGCTGCGTTTCCACCAAAGATGTACGCGGATAGGACCAATAGATATAGTAGTATCGCTTCATTTACCTCGCCTCGATCAGCACAGCTCTAGCGGAAACGGCTCAGTGGTGATAGGTTTTTGCGCATCCATACAAACAAAGGAAGTGTGCGAGGTATGTTTATTAGAGATTTTGAGCAATAAAAGACATTTCAGAGCTTCGCAACGCATCCTCGCACCACACATTTTCACAGAACAGCTAGACATCTTCGCACGACACATTTCATTCGCACATCTCTGGTGGAAACGCTGCCTCCATATTTTTTAATTAAATCGCCTATATATTGGAACTTTTTACTGATGTATTTTAAAATACATAAATGCGATTGTTTACTTTGTCCAAAATAAACTTGGAAGGTAAAAGTTTGACCTATTTAATTGCCTCTGGAGGATGACTGCAAAGAAAAGAATTTGCAAACATCTCGACGTACTAACTTTTTATTGTTCTTAAACTAAACTAATTTTTAAGGTATTAACTATTGAAATTAGTTTTTTGTGTTTAAAGATTTACAATGTCAGCATATATCTAGAGGTATATTTTTAAATGACTAGGCACTTGTATCGTCTTTGCGTTCATAAGAAAAATAAGCCCATGCTATGCGCTCATTATACAGATACCTATTGGTGAAAGTGAAACAGATTTTAAAATTTATCTAGTGTTCTAGTAAGTCTTTACAAACACAGACATAATAGAATTAAATTATAACATACTAGCTGTCCGCCCGCGGCTTCTGCCGCGTTTTCAAAGAAAAACCCGCATAGTTCCCGTTCCCGTGAGATTTCCGGGATAAAACCTATCCTATGTGTTAATCCAAGTTTCCCTCTATATAAATGCTAAATTTGATTGTAATCGGTTCAGTAGTATTTGCGTGAAAGAGTAACAAACATACACATACATCCATCCTCACAAACTTTCGCATTTATAATATTAGTAGGATAGGATTTATAAAATTAATCCTAAATACACTGTATTTTAACTGTTACTAAAAATAATGTACGTATAGCTGAATACTTTCCTGTATAATCTTGAAACATAGGGAATTAATGGTTTACAAAAGTGCCAAATTTAGGATATCCTAGAGGTACTCAATAAAATACTCAAGTATCAATAAAATTATATGACTCGATATTTTTGTTGAACGTTTATTGCCCAATAAAACGTGTTTATATGTAGGTAACTTTAATATAAATCTCTTTTTATTAGTATTTAAGAATACACGGTTCAGTACGAAAGAGTTAACGGGACTCCACGCAATACAATCATTAAACACGATTATTGTAAAACAACACAGTTTAAACAACGACAGGTAACATGAGCTTGTATATATTATCACAGATAATATCCTACTTCCTACTTAATTAATATTATAAATACGAAAGTTTGTGAGGATGTGTGTGTGTTTGTTACTCTTTCACGCAAATACTACTGAACCGATTTCAATGAAATTTAGCACACATATACAAGGTAACTTGAATTAACACATAGCATAGTTTTTATCTCGGAAATCCCACGGGAACGGGAACTATGTGGGTTCCTCTTTGAAAATGCGAGCGAAGCCGCGGGCGAAAAGCTAGTACCTAATACTATATAATATTATCATTTTCGTTTAGTTTGTATGGTTATGTGATAGACTGATCTATCGCAGACAAACGTAAATAATATTTTTATCAATAAAAATCGTTAAATTTATCGCTGATCAAACCAATATTAATTAAATTTGGCCGTGTTCTTACAAATAATTCATTTTGATAACCTCTTAGAAATTGTAATTGATCTGGATGAAAAGGAAGAAAACTATTGAATATATTTACCTATGTATTGATAAGACGTAGTTTATTTCTGTAATTGACTAATAACACATTGGAACTGAAATACTGAAATAGAAACATTTGAACATACATTTTAAGAATCACAACTAATACAATTTTAACACGATCTTTAAATTTTAGATTCCGGGCAGAACTTTCATAAAATCTATTACTAGTGGCAATGAAATTTTGAGCTTATACCTCAAATCCCAAAGCTCAAAATTCATTGACGATACAACGTACATTTAGTAAGGCTACGTTTCTAAGTTATCTGATATCGGCTGTCGGTAACTGTAAAAGCGTTTTAACGATACGTCATTGCTGACCTTTGGCCTTTAGCCTTTTAGAACACATGAAAAATAACTGAATAACGAAGTACTGCTTATTACGTTTTTCAAGCAATTATCATAAAAGTATCGAGCCATAAAAAGAAGGGAAAAGTAATTTATTTAATAAAGTTTGATCAATTGCATATTAACACAAAAAAATCATTGATAAATGTATTAAATTTTCATTAATTAATATTTATTATTTATTTTAAGAACAGCCTTTCGTACACACCTTTGGGTAAACTATAGTTGAATAAATATTTGAGTTTAAGTTTCGGTATCTATCTTTACGCAGTGATATTCCTTAAAGCCACCTGAGCTTACAGCTACACAGAATCAATACGACCCCTAAACTCAACCTAACAATATACTAGGACAGTTTGTGCATATTAAACACACCTTACCTGACCCTCTGTCAAATGTATTAAAAATCAAGATATAGATACACAAGAGGGTTGTTGCCAATGTTTATGCCAATTTTATTTCCATATCAACTGGTAATTCGATTTGCACAAAGTATAACGCAATGGCTTTGTATTTTACATAAAAGGTCCTAAAATAATTTCTCATCTTGTGAATTTTTTACCTCAGGGATTAAGCTGACACCTGCTGAGAGCCCTTCATTCCCTGTCATATCGTAAGAGGACTCCTGTTGACTTATGATCTTGAAATTTGTCAGGAAGTAGGCCTTGTTCTATATAAAGTGATTTAGTGATGATGAAGCCTAATTATTTGCTTTTTACTTTATAATAATTTTAACAACCTTATTAGAAGAATGTTTTTTTAAAAACAGAATTATTCCGTATATAATTATATTTTTGAATATATGACTTTATTCGTATCTTAAACAAAGACCTATTTATATTAAGAAAAAGAATAAAAACTATTTAAAACTTTCGTAAAGTTGTATGTATGTAACACTAAAATTTGACCTCGATTAATTTTCTTTACACCCACGTTCAATATTAACTATGCTCCAAATATTTATTGTTTATTGAAAATGATGTTTGTTTTAAACTACTTGTCCCAGTGTTAAAAAAAATATACTCTATCTCTTGCTTATACAAGATTCTTGTCAATGTCCATTAGTTCAAAATTTTGGTACTAAGTTCGTCAGTAATTTTCCTAATGTTCTCATTTCATCAGTAAATTTTGTTAAACTTACCTTTCAAACAATAATGAAAATTAATCGCTAAGATCGTTTATCAACTTTATTAATTTCCAAACATTTGAGTTACGAAGATAAACCCTTTGTTGAAAGAATAAACTGTTGTGGTCTTGGTTGTGGTTAACACTTTATTCGGTTTGATCTTCCGTCTACACATTGAAAAGGAAAGTTAAGCGGAATATATTAAGACATGAAAAATTCAGGCTCTTTACATAAATATGTCAATTTTGTCACTGAACTTTATTCCATCGCCCACTTTCAATAAAATATGAAACATAAAATGATATGTGAATACAATATTTTCCGGAGCTTTTCCTTTTGCGTATAGAAATATAGGGAAATGAAGAAACAAGGAAAACATTTTCATACTAGTTTAATGCAGTAGTCAAGACATTCGCTGGTGAGGAAATTAAACGAAGGTTAAATGAGTTGACACGACGAAGCCATCGTTTGTACTGATCGTGTGCATTGACCATTATTTCAGTTGAATGTTCGATCAATAATCATTACTATTAGCACACTATTACTTTCAACAATAAATTGCGCTTTGTAATATGTCAGACTTATTATTTACTTTCATATTGGAATGCCGTATCACATATGGAAGCTAAACAAACATGCTATAAGATTTATCTAGATATATTTGCAAACATACCATTCTGCTTCTGCATTCTATTCGCAATGGATCCAAAACAAATAAAGACCGATTTATCAAAGACAACATATGGATAATTTCTACGTCATATATTATTTTGTGCGACTGCTCTAGATTAAATGAAAACTGGCGTCCGCAAGTCAACCCATGTTCAAAGTTTAATAATATAAGATTTAATCTAAAATTCAGTTTAAAACTAAAAACAAAATCTATTTTCACGATACTTTATTACTGTTTATTCGAGAAAATATATTTTTCGTACATTATGACGTGTATAGAGCAATATTAGACGTTGTATCAAGTACAGATTTTTTAGCAGTTTACTGACTTGTAAAAAACTTATTGATTAAACTTATTGACTTATAATTGCCAGTCTCAATCAATCTTAACAATTATCTATGTAAAACTCTAAGTTCTTATGGCGAACTTAACCATTCACGGCAAAAATTTACCATCGTGTACCTACTCAAATTCTCCCCTCCCAAAACGTCATTTCGAAATACGAATGAACGGCAAGATAAATGTAAATAACACGTCCATTTTATACTACTATTATTTACACCTTAGATAATTATAAGTAAATCTTTCAAATAGTTTCTCGTCGTTTACTCTACCAATGCCGTAGAAACTATAAAGTTCAAAGGAACACGGAACTGTCTTTTTTCAAAAGTATATTTTTTAAATAGTAGATTAATTTTTCAAGACATTTAATTTCCTAAAGAAATATAGTTAAAAATATATATAACACGCAGTATAAAAGTCCTGAATTTCGTACTATTAACAGAAATACATATAAATAAAAATAAGGACTTATTAAGCTCATAACTTAGTTTATATGTCATGTTTCGCACAATCGATGCCGTATACAAATATATATGTAATGTAAAATTCAAATATAATTTATCTAACGATAACACAAATAAAAACGCAGAACTAAAGACAAAAAACTTGTTTGTTACTTTTAAATTCACATTATCTTCTTTACCTTGAACTCTGTGCTATAACGATAAGTAGACTTGACAGTGGCATGAATTATTAAATATAGAAAAATAAATAGAATAAAATTAGGTCCCGCTAACATGTGATCTAAAAGTACATTTCTATAAATACTTAAATAAGAAGTGACATACCTATTAGTCCTTACGTGAAAAGCTTTATCACTTAACCGGGCCTACATCGTAGGTCAGGATTCCATTTCCATCACTATCACTGCACCATAAAGTTAACATAAGTCATGAGTGTCCGTGAATCGATGTTCGCCGCGCAACAGTACGTTCGCTTGAATGGTGGGTGGTGTGGAGACGGTCCAGCTCGGCGCGCGCAGAGGACGCGAGCGGATGGCGCGGGGCGCGAGGCGGACTGCCCGGGTTCCCGCCTCAACCCTGGGTTGCCAGCTGCGGGGCGGAAATGTCCCGGCCGCGAAAAGCTTTGATGGTGTCTGCGCGGTAAGCGGGACGCTTAAATCACGCTTTATAAACTGAAAAAGCGCCTACAGCACCACACAAGAGATAGAAAGAAGTAAAACTAGGTAATACGAAGAAGAGATAGAAGTTAAATTGGGCAAAACGAAGAAGAGGCACAAGTAAAAATATAGAGCAGTTTTTCTCTTTCTCTTGCTACGAAATCTGGCAATACGTAGTAGTTGCTTATACGATTCGATTCGATTGAAAAGAGTCTACATAATTTATAGATTTGTGTTATTTTATACTCTTATAAGAAAAATAAGGATTCCACGGATAAACTAATATCACTTCACTCATCTAGACTTCATTCCAGCTTCCTATTACGTCATTCAGGCAGTGGGAGTTCCAGAGTCCTGGCAACCCCACGTAGGCCGCCGCCGCCTCTCATTGCCCTAAATTCGCTCCAGAGCCGGCACAATAATTGTAGCTGCAGCCACGGCGGCCGCTCTCTATCGACCCGCATACCTTTCGTGAAAGTAAAAACTTATTCGATCTAGTACAATGCGGTACGCCACTAACGCGATCCCAATCCTCTAGGTCACAAAATAGCTTAAAGTTATCGATTATTTTTAAGTTAGTTTATAAATAACGGCCGCTCAATCGATTCGTGGTTATATTTGTTGCACCATACTTTGATAATGATTTTAATTTGGAAAAATGTATTTTGAGTGAGTCAACTTAAAAAATATTTATTTATTTTAAATTATATTTGCTACACTTAATCCTAAATCTATATCACAAATTCTACGAATCTTTCGTCTTTAGCTGAAAATAATTTTGTTCTTCTTAAACCAAGGAACAAGTCTTGATAATAAATAAAGGTCCCTTTTTTGCTGATTTATCCATCAACGTAGAACATCCAATGCATAATTGTTAAGGTTGACAAGTTAATTCTACGTAATGCTACGTGACTACGCCGACTGTCTACGGCGTGCTACGCATATTATATACGATTTGTCTATGTTTGCTATTTACGAAATATTTACCGGAATAATCACGTTTGTTTTGAATTTTTATTTGTTTTATCAATGTAAATTAATAAATGTTTTAATTTTTAACAGTAACTGCCTCCTTAAATTAAGCATAAATTAATAATGTTGTTTCGAATATCCTGAACGTTTGTCCCATACATAAAATTGTTTTCAAGACAATATTAAATGTTTAATAGTTTAATACAGTATGCATATGCACACCTTCCATTCCTATTACTTATTTTCAAATAAATATAGCACAACGTGTATTATAAATGGCATATTTTATATACTTTTAGTCTCCTGTACACTCAAATGTATGTACATTCAAATAACATATATCTAACCAGTATTACAATGTCTTTATGAAGGATACTGTTCAAATCATTTGAACGTGCTTTGTCGTCGATAAAGCTTGGCTATGACGCGACCCTTCTACCCACTGCGGTCCAATCGGTATGACGTGTTATGATCGCGTGACAGGCCTCTGCGTGTCGCCGTGTTTGTGATTCCGAAAAAACTTATTAAAAACCCCACAAGTAATATTCGTTGCTCGGACATTCAATATTGGTGAACTTAGCTTTTTGTTTTATACACGACGATTTATATTAGGTTACTGTGTGATCTTTGTATATTAATGCTATTGGGGAGTTAGTGAATAAAGAAAACAGAAATCATTCAATTGCAAATCTAATTACATCATTATATTTATCACGTACTTATAGAGTGAACTATTTCTTTAATACTTGTTAAGCAAATAATATCATAGCAATTTACATCTTTTCAACGGATTTTAACACGAACTATACATATTTATACACTATACAGTTAGATGTTGCGAACAATTTACAGTAAACATGGTAAAAGATAAACAGTAATGGATTCACCCGCATACAATCAAGAACACAAAATAATGTTGCTGGCCCACATAGAAATAATTCAGTTGCTTACTATTACATTATACAATTTTCATATTAGATGAAATTTAAAACAGTTCCTAAAAGTACAAGCGCCGGCACCGCGCGATTGAAATTTTGAGTTCAATTGATTTTGATTTGATAAAACAACCACCACAAAAATAGTTATACCATTTGATGCACTCGTACGAAAGTTAGGCGAGGACATACCGATCAATGATTATTTTTTAATTTAAATAAGGAAAAATATGTTTTATGTACTACTTATTTAAAATTCTCGGGAGATGTGTGCCTACATAAATATTCGAATGTAACCTTATATTTGAAACTTGTTTCCAAAATAGACGAGCTATTAACATATTAGTGCCGCTTGAGTCTTTGTAATATATTCATGAATCGTTCATGATATATGAGTGAACTTAATACAATTTCCGCGCTACTGCCACTTCGTTAACGGTAATTGTGAAAAATGTAGTTGCATTGTCCAACATGTAAATTAATGTCTGTTCACTTTTGTCTCTATATTGTATTATTTTATTTATTGATCAAGTATGGGAATGTACCTATTTGTGAAAAATGAAATACGAAACAATCATGGTGTAGGAACTTAGACTTTCCAAGTAGAAGGATTTCAATTTTGGTTGGTATGTTTGTTGTTATTTTTATAAGGACATCAGATTTGTGTTTTTTATTTAAATGGTTTTAAAGAGCAAAGTTTCTTAAAGCTGCACACTAAAAGTGAATACTGTCAAGTGCAATACCGATAATTTTAACGTCTTTTTAAAACTAAGAAAAAATGTCGAGTATAATGCATCAAAGAAGCTTTTCTTAGTTTCAATAAAAAGCATTTCCTTGTCTTTCGTCGATTTATAAAATTTATAAAAGCAAAGTAAACAGCACTCTAATTGCGCTGATTTTTTCTACGTGAGAACCCATTTTTCCATTGGAATATAAATAAATTTTCGATAAAATCATTTCAAGTAAAAAATGTATGCAGTTTTTCTTATATTAACTGTTCATTTTGTACGATACCTTGACAAGATTTAGGTACATCTATATATACCTTTTGACACACCTAATTATATTAAAAACTCTTTCGCTTTCATTTGACTACATTATATTATTTTAGGCAATGTTGTCTATAAATAATACTTTTTATTGTAACGTCCACTCTTCATAGGTATATAAAGGGTATATATACTTAAAAAAACAGTATAAAATAATAATCATACATCATTTAAAGTTTCACCATCCTTTTAACCCATTAAAATCCCCTAACGACTCTGCGTCTACAACGTACAGATTTTAAAATTGCCTATACCCAAGAAGCTTATATCTAATACACTGGAGATTGCACTATGACCATTAACTTGTAACAAGAAAATATGACCTAGAATGACGTCAGTCATGTTTTTTGTCTCTTTCTGTGGAGTGACCACGCTGGTTTGTAAATTCAGGATTTTTCAAAATAGAAAAAACTAAAAATCATGGTCTATAAATAATAACGACATATATTTTTAACAGTATTTATATTATAATATTACTGGTCATACTTTATAGGTACATACAATTTTAATTGGTATAGAATGATAGTTTTAAATAACTTTTGGCTACAAAGCTTGGATATGAACCGATATATAGCATTAACATCCTTTGTAAATAGAGGAAAGTTGTGTTTTGCATCAGATGCTGTTTACCAAATTGTAAGCTACTCAGATCTTCTTTTTAAACGCGTTGCTTCGACGGGTCAATTTCAAGCCAAAATCATCAAAGAAAAACTGTTTATAGCAGCCTTGCACAAATTTCAGCTAACTTTACAAAGTTTATTTTTCAAAAGGTATTTTTTTCTGGGTCGTAATCCTCAGTAATTTTACCCTTGATGGGCACATATATTTCTTTTTATTTTACTTTTTGGAAAGCTGAAATACCTAAAACAAAAAAATATGAGGTAAGTTAAAAAAGTATAAATTTCAATGTAAAAACGAACAATCTACATGTGAGTGCAATACCGATGTCGTGTGTTGTTTCATTACTAGTAACAATCTTTAAAATGGTGTTGTAAATTTTCATCATAATATTGTTATTACAAAATATTCTCTTCGCTATCCATAAAAACTCGTCATCATGGTTACCTTACTTGTTAAATTTGTTTATTGAAAACTTGTTGAAAAATGATAAAGTATTAGGGAAATAACAAATTTAACATGACTCCTTACTAAAATGATGCTAAATTAGACAATTTTTGCCATTGAAATGATTCTAAACAGGTAAATGCAGGAGTATTGAGGAATATTGTAAATAACGTAAATATACACTTGCCTGTGAAATTCTATGCCAGAATTTGGTGTCCAAACACTTCTGCAATTTTGCACAATACAATGCATTCTTTATATTCGGAAAATATTCATTAAATAAGCAACAATATTAACTTAAATATTCGAAGCGACGCAATTTTTTTGACACACATGCCATATTGACAAAGTGAGAGTTGCTACAATTTTATTATGGTGACTACCCATAATCAGGGAGTATCGCTTTTTAATAATTGGTTCAGATACTTATTTTATTTAGCATAAATAATAATTGTCTCATCCAACAATGCTTCTTAATGACGTTGTTGGCAAATTATCAACAAACTCATATACAAAAACTAACCTTTTGCACAGAATATTACAGCATACATAGTAGCCTTGGGAAAACTTCGTATTAACAGTGGCAATACCAAGTTAGGTGTGAAAGTGATAAAAAACATGAACTGGGCAATATTTTCTTGTTACACGTCAATGTTCATACCGAAATCTCCAGTGTATTAGATATAAGCTTCTTGCCTATACCCATTACAAAAACGATCAACATTGCAAAAATTCTGCATAAAATTGATATATGGCCACAGAATACATAATAGTAGCTAAACGCTACAGAACGGACACTCTCCGCCTCCCGCCAAAATTAAACACTTACCTCACCCCGCACGATCAGTCTAAAAATGGGCCATATTTTTCTGCAAGGACGATACGCAACGAAGATTGACAACTCTAATCAAATTGACTTAAAGTAATTTTATTATTTTTTGGATTTGTGATTATCGTTTTTCGTAGAAAATGGTTAGATATTGTGCTGTTTACGGATGTATTTCATCAGAAAAACGCGATTTTTTTTTACGCTAGTCACAAATGTGCCAACCATAAAGCGTTAACACACACATTTGCAGTCTCTACAGTGTGACTGTCAAAATGATAATTTTGTATGGAGAGTCCGGGGTGTGATATGGCATAACAGTGCACTCGACTTCTAAACAAGCTTTGTTTTGTATTGTTGTGATCGGGAACCGCTTGAATATGAAGTGCTCTTTCCATCTCCAGCCTATCGCACTATTGTATTTTAAAGTTTTATTTTGTTAAAGAAGAAAAAAGAAAGCCTTCATGTTTTTTCTTGGTGCGAGCAATTATGTGAGTACCAATTAAATAATACATTTTTATTTTTTAAATCATTATTTCGATAGCATTTTGAGGGGAAATTTAAAAAAAATTTAAAAAATATTGTAGTCTGTATTAAAAAAAATAACTGGTAATTGA
>CAJQZM010043086.1:0-12671 GCA_907164665.1 Colias nastes
ATATAGCTATGGTTTGCGTATTATGCTCGGAATGGAAAATGGAAATAAACCTGCTGTAACGGCTGGTATCCCTTTATGAATATGATTCTATAATATTTTTAATACTTACTTTATCCATCACAAATATCTAGTAGCCACTTCGTTGGAAATTAATGAAGACTAAATATAGGTATTTCCCTTCTTTTTTATATTTTCTATTAGCGGTCCGCCCCAGCTTCGCCCGTGGTACATGTTTACGTTTTCTCTCCATAAGAACCACCCTCGTAGTTCAAGGAATATAATAAAAAAATAACTATCAAAATCGGTCTAGTCATTCACGCCTAATACCGTGACCAAGGGAAATAGGGATTTATTTTTATATATATATAGAGATATAGTTGTGTAGGTATTGAACTAGCATAAGTGCTTTTTACTCCACTTTCTATTATAATTTTGTGTATGTAATGAATAAAATGCTGTATGTTTTCCTATGGAAAGCAGACGTTGTACGCTTTTCCCTTAAAAGTACTCCCGAATTATAATCCATTTTTTATCATATTTAGACAGGCCAAGGATCTGAGGGCATTAATTTTCATAATTTTGATTTACGCATAAGCCAATTACATTGTAATCCGTGAGGGTGCGAATTTTAAAAATGCCATACAAAAAATATGTAACATTAATACAAAAAAAAATACAACGACGATAATTCTATACATCATAATATATGCAACCAACTTTTTTAAAAAATCTTTTAATTCACGTGCATTTTTTTTTTGTTTCTTTCTAGAACAATATTATTATGCTCTGCAGTTTTTAAAAGCTAGGTCTAAGAAATCTTTAATTAGTAATACATGTTTAACTTCAGAAAAGCTTTACTAATAGTTTTCACTTTAATTAGAAGAGAAAATATGTTGCCACCTCGATTTTTATATTATGTAGACTGACATACAGACAAAAATTCTAAATACAATATTCTTGACTTCGAATATTTTTGGTATCGATTGTAGATCACGCCCCAAGTATTATTTAAAAAAAATAATAATTGGGGCGTGATCTACAATAAAAATATTCAATGTACAGTTTTGACTTTCATACGATTTCATTATAATATCATGTAGATATAGACTATTATTATATATTTTCATGCAAAATATTAAACACATTTAACTTTAGTAGTTAAATCTAAATTAGTATAATTTTGTTTCTCATTTCTATCACGCCAAATATTTCGCTCATAATATAATTCAAAACTCTCCAAACTGAAATCACAATCTATCTCATTAGTGAAATTCAATTCATTTCGTAACCGAAATTTGGCAAAAACTTAATTACAAATGAAAACGACCCTTCATTCCAAACTCGGTGTTGTTGCTTGTCATTGTCCTTGAAGTTGTATATTTTTTTAATCACCTAAAATTGTTTTACGTAAATATTTGTAATAATGTTTTGTTACCAATATGGGTATTTCGTTTGATTCAATTTACTACCTATACATGAATGTTTCTTTTTTACCAGCAGACATTCTATCTAACTGTGAAGATTAATAATATTAAATAGCCGTTAAGATTTCTCATGTTTTTTTGGCGCAATTTCTTACATTTTTCGTTTATAAATTCCTTCTCCTGAGAATACCTAACGAACGTAATAAAAAAATTACTGTCGAATCCGTTCCAATTCTAGTTCACGCGTGCCTCGAGTCATGATCAAGGTAATTATCGATTCATTTATAAATAAAAATATATAGAGTCCTCAATAACTTAAGTTAGGCTGCGTTTCCACCAAAGATGTACGCGGATAGGACCAATAGATATAGTAGTATCGCTTCATTTACCTCGCCTCGATCAGCACAGCTCTAGCGGAAACGGCTCAGTGGTGATAGGTTTTTGCGCATCCATACAAACAAAGGAAGTGTGCGAGGTATGTTTATTAGAGATTTTGAGCAATAAAAGACATTTCAGAGCTTCGCAACGTATCCTCGCACCACACATTTTCACAGAACAGCTAGACATCTTCGCACGACACATTTCATTCGCACATCTCTGGTGGAAACGCTGCCTCCATATTTTTTAATTAAATCGCCTATATATTGGAACTTTTTACTGATGTATTTTAAAATACATAAATGCGATTGTTTACTTTGTCCAAAATAAACTTGGAAGGTAAAAGTTTGACCTATTTAATTGCCTCTGGAGGATGACTGCAAAGAAAAGAATTTGCAAACATCTCGACGTACTAACTTTTTATTGTTCTTAAACTAAACTAATTTTTAAGGTATTAACTATTGAAATTAGTTTTTTGTGTTTAAAGATTTACAATGTCAGCATATATCTAGAGGTATATTTTTAAATGACTAGGCACTTGTATCGTCTTTGCGTTCATAAGAAAAATAAGCCCATGCTATGCGCTCATTATACAGATACCTATTGGTGAAAGTGAAACAGATTTTAAAATTTATCTAGTGTTCTAGTAAGTCTTTACAAACACAGACATAATAGAATTAAATTATAACATACTAGCTGTCCGCCCGCGGCTTCTGCCGCGTTTTCAAAGAAAAACCCGCATAGTTCCCGTTCCCGTGAGATTTCCGGGATAAAACCTATCCTATGTGTTAATCCAAGTTTCCCTCTATATAAATGCTAAATTTGATTGTAATCGGTTCAGTAGTATTTGCGTGAAAGAGTAACAAACATACACATACATCCATCCTCACAAACTTTCGCATTTATAATATTAGTAGGATAGGATTTATAAAATTAATCCTAAATACACTGTATTTTAACTGTTACTAAAAATAATGTACGTATAGCTGAATACTTTCCTGTATAATCTTGAAACATAGGGAATTAATGGTTTACAAAAGTGCCAAATTTAGGATATCCTAGAGGTACTCAATAAAATACTCAAGTATCAATAAAATTATATGACTCGATATTTTTGTTGAACGTTTATTGCCCAATAAAACGTGTTTATATGTAGGTAACTTTAATATAAATCTCTTTTTATTAGTATTTAAGAATACACGGTTCAGTACGAAAGAGTTAACGGGACTCCACGCAATACAATCATTAAACACGATTATTGTAAAACAACACAGTTTAAACAACGACAGGTAACATGAGCTTGTATATATTATCACAGATAATATCCTACTTCCTACTTAATTAATATTATAAATACGAAAGTTTGTGAGGATGTGTGTGTGTTTGTTACTCTTTCACGCAAATACTACTGAACCGATTTCAATGAAATTTAGCACACATATACAAGGTAACTTGAATTAACACATAGCATAGTTTTTATCTCGGAAATCCCACGGGAACGGGAACTATGTGGGTTCCTCTTTGAAAATGCGAGCGAAGCCGCGGGCGGAAAGCTAGTACCTAATACTATATAATATTATCATTTTCGTTTAGTTTGTATGGTTATGTGATAGACTGATCTATCGCAGACAAACGTAAATAATATTTTTATCAATAAAAATCGTTAAATTTATCGCTGATCAAACCAATATTAATTAAATTTGGCCGTGTTCTTACAAATAATTCATTTTGATAACCTCTTAGAAATTGTAATTGATCTGGATGAAAAGGAAGAAAACTATTGAATATATTTACCTATGTATTGATAAGACGTAGTTTATTTCTGTAATTGACTAATAACACATTGGAACTGAAATACTGAAATAGAAACATTTGAACATACATTTTAAGAATCACAACTAATACAATTTTAACACGATCTTTAAATTTTAGATTCCGGGCAGAACTTTCATAAAATCTATTACTAGTGGCAATGAAATTTTGAGCTTATACCTCAAATCCCAAAGCTCAAAATTCATTGACGATACAACGTACATTTAGTAAGGCTACGTTTCTAAGTTATCTGATATCGGCTGTCGGTAACTGTAAAAGCGTTTTAACGATACGTCATTGCTGACCTTTGGCCTTTAGCCTTTTAGAACACATGAAAAATAACTGAATAACGAAGTACTGCTTATTACGTTTTTCAAGCAATTATCATAAAAGTATCGAGCCATAAAAAGAAGGGAAAAGTAATTTATTTAATAAAGTTTGATCAATTGCATATTAACACAAAAAAATCATTGATAAATGTATTAAATTTTCATTAATTAATATTTATTATTTATTTTAAGAACAGCCTTTCGTACACACCTTTGGGTAAACTATAGTTGAATAAATATTTGAGTTTAAGTTTCGGTATCTATCTTTACGCAGTGATATTCCTTAAAGCCACCTGAGCTTACAGCTACACAGAATCAATACGACCCCTAAACTCAACCTAACAATATACTAGGACAGTTTGTGCATATTAAACACACCTTACCTGACCCTCTGTCAAATGTATTAAAAATCAAGATATAGATACACAAGAGGGTTGTTGCCAATGTTTATGCCAATTTTATTTCCATATCAACTGGTAATTCGATTTGCACAAAGTATAACGCAATGGCTTTGTATTTTACATAAAAGGTCCTAAAATAATTTCTCATCTTGTGAATTTTTTACCTCAGGGATTAAGCTGACACCTGCTGAGAGCCCTTCATTCCCTGTCATATCGTAAGAGGACTCCTGTTGACTTATGATCTTGAAATTTGTCAGGAAGTAGGCCTTGTTCTATATAAAGTGATTTAGTGATGATGAAGCCTAATTATTTGCTTTTTACTTTATAATAATTTTAACAACCTTATTAGAAGAATGTTTTTTTAAAAACAGAATTATTCCGTATATAATTATATTTTTGAATATATGACTTTATTCGTATCTTAAACAAAGACCTATTTATATTAAGAAAAAGAATAAAAACTATTTAAAACTTTCGTAAAGTTGTATGTATGTAACACTAAAATTTGACCTCGATTAATTTTCTTTACACCCACGTTCAATATTAACTATGCTCCAAATATTTATTGTTTATTGAAAATGATGTTTGTTTTAAACTACTTGTCCCAGTGTTAAAAAAAATATACTCTATCTCTTGCTTATACAAGATTCTTGTCAATGTCCATTAGTTCAAAATTTTGGTACTAAGTTCGTCAGTAATTTTCCTAATGTTCTCATTTCATCAGTAAATTTTGTTAAACTTACCTTTCAAACAATAATGAAAATTAATCGCTAAGATCGTTTATCAACTTTATTAATTTCCAAACATTTGAGTTACGAAGATAAACCCTTTGTTGAAAGAATAAACTGTTGTGGTCTTGGTTGTGGTTAACACTTTATTCGGTTTGATCTTCCGTCTACACATTGAAAAGGAAAGTTAAGCGGAATATATTAAGACATGAAAAATTCAGGCTCTTTACATAAATATGTCAATTTTGTCACTGAACTTTATTCCATCGCCCACTTTCAATAAAATATGAAACATAAAATGATATGTGAATACAATATTTTCCGGAGCTTTTCCTTTTGCGTATAGAAATATAGGGAAATGAAGAAACAAGGAAAACATTTTCATACTAGTTTAATGCAGTAGTCAAGACATTCGCTGGTGAGGAAATTAAACGAAGGTTAAATGAGTTGACACGACGAAGCCATCGTTTGTACTGATCGTGTGCATTGACCATTATTTCAGTTGAATGTTCGATCAATAATCATTACTATTAGCACACTATTACTTTCAACAATAAATTGCGCTTTGTAATATGTCAGACTTATTATTTACTTTCATATTGGAATGCCGTATCACATATGGAAGCTAAACAAACATGCTATAAGATTTATCTAGATATATTTGCAAACATACCATTCTGCTTCTGCATTCTATTCGCAATGGATCCAAAACAAATAAAGACCGATTTATCAAAGACAACATATGGATAATTTCTACGTCATATATTATTTTGTGCGACTGCTCTAGATTAAATGAAAACTGGCGTCCGCAAGTCAACCCATGTTCAAAGTTTAATAATATAAGATTTAATCTAAAATTCAGTTTAAAACTAAAAACAAAATCTATTTTCACGATACTTTATTACTGTTTATTCGAGAAAATATATTTTTCGTACATTATGACGTGTATAGAGCAATATTAGACGTTGTATCAAGTACAGATTTTTTAGCAGTTTACTGACTTGTAAAAAACTTATTGATTAAACTTATTGACTTATAATTGCCAGTCTCAATCAATCTTAACAATTATCTATGTAAAACTCTAAGTTCTTATGGCGAACTTAACCATTCACGGCAAAAATTTACCATCGTGTACCTACTCAAATTCTCCCCTCCCAAAACGTCATTTCGAAATACGAATGAACGGCAAGATAAATGTAAATAACACGTCCATTTTATACTACTATTATTTACACCTTAGATAATTATAAGTAAATCTTTCAAATAGTTTCTCGTCGTTTACTCTACCAATGCCGTAGAAACTATAAAGTTCAAAGGAACACGGAACTGTCTTTTTTCAAAAGTATATTTTTTAAATAGTAGATTAATTTTTCAAGACATTTAATTTCCTAAAGAAATATAGTTAAAAATATATATAACACGCAGTATAAAAGTCCTGAATTTCGTACTATTAACAGAAATACATATAAATAAAAATAAGGACTTATTAAGCTCATAACTTAGTTTATATGTCATGTTTCGCACAATCGATGCCGTATACAAATATATATGTAATGTAAAATTCAAATATAATTTATCTAACGATAACACAAATAAAAACGCAGAACTAAAGACAAAAAACTTGTTTGTTACTTTTAAATTCACATTATCTTCTTTACCTTGAACTCTGTGCTATAACGATAAGTAGACTTGACAGTGGCATGAATTATTAAATATAGAAAAATAAATAGAATAAAATTAGGTCCCGCTAACATGTGATCTAAAAGTACATTTCTATAAATACTTAAATAAGAAGTGACATACCTATTAGTCCTTACGTGAAAAGCTTTATCACTTAACCGGGCCTACATCGTAGGTCAGGATTCCATTTCCATCACTATCACTGCACCATAAAGTTAACATAAGTCATGAGTGTCCGTGAATCGATGTTCGCCGCGCAACAGTACGTTCGCTTGAACGGTGGGTGGTGTGGAGACGGTCCAGCTCGGCGCGCGCAGAGGACGCGAGCGGATGGCGCGGGGCGCGAGGCGGACTGCCCGGGTTCCCGCCTCAACCCTGGGTTGCCAGCTGCGGGGCGGAAATGTCCCGGCCGCGAAAAGCTTTGATGGTGTCTGCGCGGTAAGCGGGACGCTTAAATCACGCTTTATAAACTGAAAAAGCGCCTACAGCACCACACAAGAGATAGAAAGAAGTAAAACTAGGTAATACGAAGAAGAGATAGAAGTTAAACTGGGCAAAACGAAGAAGAGGCACAAGTAAAAATATAGAGCAGTTTTTCTCTTTCTCTTGCTACGAAATCTGGCAATACGTAGTAGTTGCTTATACGATTCGATTCGATTGAAAAGAGTCTACATAATTTATAGATTTGTGTTATTTTATACTCTTATAAGAAAAATAAGGATTCCACGGATAAACTAATATCACTTCACTCATCTAGACTTCATTCCAGCTTCCTATTACGTCATTCAGGCAGTGGGAGTTCCAGAGTCCTGGCAACCCCACGTAGGCCGCCGCCGCCTCTCATTGCCCTAAATTCGCTCCAGAGCCGGCACAATAATTGTAGCTGCAGCCACGGCGGCCGCTCTCTATCGACCCGCATACCTTTCGTGAAAGTAAAAACTTATTCGATCTAGTACAATGCGGTACGCCACTAACGCGATCCCAATCCTCTAGGTCACAAAATAGCTTAAAGTTATCGATTATTTTTAAGTTAGTTTATAAATAACGGCCGCTCAATCGATTCGTGGTTATATTTGTTGCACCATACTTTGATAATGATTTTAATTTGGAAAAATGTATTTTGAGTGAGTCAACTTAAAAAATATTTATTTATTTTAAATTATATTTGCTACACTTAATCCTAAATCTATATCACAAATTCTACGAATCTTTCGTCTTTAGCTGAAAATAATTTTGTTCTTCTTAAACCAAGGAACAAGTCTTGATAATAAATAAAGGTCCCTTTTTTGCTGATTTATCCATCAACGTAGAACATCCAATGCATAATTGTTAAGGTTGACAAGTTAATTCTACGTAATGCTACGTGACTACGCCGACTGTCTACGGCGTGCTACGCATATTATATACGATTTGTCTATGTTTGCTATTTACGAAATATTTACCGGAATAATCACGTTTGTTTTGAATTTTTATTTGTTTTATCAATGTAAATTAATAAATGTTTTAATTTTTAACAGTAACTGCCTCCTTAAATTAAGCATAAATTAATAATGTTGTTTCGAATATCCTGAACGTTTGTCCCATACATAAAATTGTTTTCAAGACAATATTAAATGTTTAATAGTTTAATACAGTATGCATATGCACACCTTCCATTCCTATTACTTATTTTCAAATAAATATAGCACAACGTGTATTATAAATGGCATATTTTATATACTTTTAGTCTCCTGTACACTCAAATGTATGTACATTCAAATAACATATATCTAACCAGTATTACAATGTCTTTATGAAGGATACTGTTCAAATCATTTGAACGTGCTTTGTCGTCGATAAAGCTTGGCTATGACGCGACCCTTCTACCCACTGCGGTCCAATCGGTATGACGTGTTATGATCGCGTGACAGGCCTCTGCGTGTCGCCGTGTTTGTGATTCCGAAAAAACTTATTAAAAACCCCACAAGTAATATTCGTTGCTCGGACATTCAATATTGGTGAACTTAGCTTTTTGTTTTATACACGACGATTTATATTAGGTTACTGTGTGATCTTTGTATATTAATGCTATTGGGGAGTTAGTGAATAAAGAAAACAGAAATCATTCAATTGCAAATCTAATTACATCATTATATTTATCACGTACTTATAGAGTGAACTATTTCTTTAATACTTGTTAAGCAAATAATATCATAGCAATTTACATCTTTTCAACGGATTTTAACACGAACTATACATATTTATACACTATACAGTTAGATGTTGCGAACAATTTACAGTAAACATGGTAAAAGATAAACAGTAATGGATTCACCCGCATACAATCAAGAACACAAAATAATGTTGCTGGCCCACATAGAAATAATTCAGTTGCTTACTATTACATTATACAATTTTCATATTAGATGAAATTTAAAACAGTTCCTAAAAGTACAAGCGCCGGCACCGCGCGATTGAAATTTTGAGTTCAATTGATTTTGATTTGATAAAACAACCACCACAAAAATAGTTATACCATTTGATGCACTCGTACGAAAGTTAGGCGAGGACATACCGATCAATGATTATTTTTTAATTTAAATAAGGAAAAATATGTTTTATGTACTACTTATTTAAAATTCTCGGGAGATGTGTGCCTACATAAATATTCGAATGTAACCTTATATTTGAAACTTGTTTCCAAAATAGACGAGCTATTAACATATTAGTGCCGCTTGAGTCTTTGTAATATATTCATGAATCGTTCATGATATATGAGTGAACTTAATACAATTTCCGCGCTACTGCCACTTCGTTAACGGTAATTGTGAAAAATGTAGTTGCATTGTCCAACATGTAAATTAATGTCTGTTCACTTTTGTCTCTATATTGTATTATTTTATTTATTGATCAAGTATGGGAATGTACCTATTTGTGAAAAATGAAATACGAAACAATCATGGTGTAGGAACTTAGACTTTCCAAGTAGAAGGATTTCAATTTTGGTTGGTATGTTTGTTGTTATTTTTATAAGGACATCAGATTTGTGTTTTTTATTTAAATGGTTTTAAAGAGCAAAGTTTCTTAAAGCTGCACACTAAAAGTGAATACTGTCAAGTGCAATACCGATAATTTTAACGTCTTTTTAAAACTAAGAAAAAATGTCGAGTATAATGCATCAAAGAAGCTTTTCTTAGTTTCAATAAAAAGCATTTCCTTGTCTTTCGTCGATTTATAAAATTTATAAAAGCAAAGTAAACAGCACTCTAATTGCGCTGATTTTTTCTACGTGAGAACCCATTTTTCCATTGGAATATAAATAAATTTTCGATAAAATCATTTCAAGTAAAAAATGTATGCAGTTTTTCTTATATTAACTGTTCATTTTGTACGATACCTTGACAAGATTTAGGTACATCTATATATACCTTTTGACACACCTAATTATATTAAAAACTCTTTCGCTTTCATTTGACTACATTATATTATTTTAGGCAATGTTGTCTATAAATAATACTTTTTATTGTAACGTCCACTCTTCATAGGTATATAAAGGGTATATATACTTAAAAAAACAGTATAAAATAATAATCATACATCATTTAAAGTTTCACCATCCTTTTAACCCATTAAAATCCCCTAACGACTCTGCGTCTACAACGTACAGATTTTAAAATTGCCTATACCCAAGAAGCTTATATCTAATACACTGGAGATTGCACTATGACCATTAACTTGTAACAAGAAAATATGACCTAGAATGACGTCAGTCATGTTTTTTGTCTCTTTCTGTGGAGTGACCACGCTGGTTTGTAAATTCAGGATTTTTCAAAATAGAAAAAACTAAAAATCATGGTCTATAAATAATAACGACATATATTTTTAACAGTATTTATATTATAATATTACTGGTCATACTTTATAGGTACATACAATTTTAATTGGTATAGAATGATAGTTTTAAATAACTTTTGGCTACAAAGCTTGGATATGAACCGATATATAGCATTAACATCCTTTGTAAATAGAGGAAAGTTGTGTTTTGCATCAGATGCTGTTTACCAAATTGTAAGCTACTCAGATCTTCTTTTTAAACGCGTTGCTTCGACGGGTCAATTTCAAGCCAAAATCATCAAAGAAAAACTGTTTATAGCAGCCTTGCACAAATTTCAGCTAACTTTACAAAGTTTATTTTTCAAAAGGTATTTTTTTCTGGGTCGTAATCCTCAGTAATTTTACCCTTGATGGGCACATATATTTCTTTTTATTTTACTTTTTGGAAAGCTGAAATACCTAAAACAAAAAAATATGAGGTAAGTTAAAAAAGTATAAATTTCAATGTAAAAACGAACAATCTACATGTGAGTGCAATACCGATGTCGTGTGTTGTTTCATTACTAGTAACAATCTTTAAAATGGTGTTGTAAATTTTCATCATAATATTGTTATTACAAAATATTCTCTTCGCTATCCATAAAAACTCGTCATCATGGTTACCTTACTTGTTAAATTTGTTTATTGAAAACTTGTTGAAAAATGATAAAGTATTAGGGAAATAACAAATTTAACATGACTCCTTACTAAAATGATGCTAAATTAGACAATTTTTGCCATTGAAATGATTCTAAACAGGTAAATGCAGGAGTATTGAGGAATATTGTAAATAACGTAAATATACACTTGCCTGTGAAATTCTATGCCAGAATTTGGTGTCCAAACACTTCTGCAATTTTGCACAATACAATGCATTCTTTATATTCGGAAAATATTCATTAAATAAGCAACAATATTAACTTAAATATTCGAAGCGACGCAATTTTTTTGACACACATGCCATATTGACAAAGTGAGAGTTGCTACAATTTTATTATGGTGACTACCCATAATCAGGGAGTATCGCTTTTTAATAATTGGTTCAGATACTTATTTTATTTAGCATAAATAATAATTGTCTCATCCAACAATGCTTCTTAATGACGTTGTTGGCAAATTATCAACAAACTCATATACAAAAACTAACCTTTTGCACAGAATATTACAGCATACATAGTAGCCTTGGGAAAACTTCGTATTAACAGTGGCAATACCAAGTTAGGTGTGAAAGTGATAAAAAACATGAACTGGGCAATATTTTCTTGTTACACGTCAATGTTCATACCGAAATCTCCAGTGTATTAGATATAAGCTTCTTGCCTATACCCATTACAAAAACGATCAACATTGCAAAAATTCTGCATAAAATTGATATATGGCCACAGAATACATAATAGTAGCTAAACGCTACAGAACGGACACTCTCCGCCTCCCGCCAAAATTAAACACTTACCTCACCCCGCACGATCAGTCTAAAAATGGGCCATATTTTTCTGCAAGGACGATACGCAACGAAGATTGACAACTCTAATCAAATTGACTTAAAGTAATTTTATTATTTTTTGGATTCGTGATTATCGTTTTTCGTAGAAAATGGTTAGATATTGTGCTGTTTACGGATGTATTTCATCAGAAAAACGCGATTTTTTTTTACGCTAGTCACAAATGTGCCAACCATAAAGCGTTAACACACACATTTGCAGTCTCTACAGTGTGACTGTCAAAATGATAATTTTGTATGGAGAGTCCGGGGTGTGATATGGCATAACAGTGCACTCGACTTCTAAACAAGCTTTGTTTTGTATTGTTGTGATCGGGAACCGCTTGAATATGAAGTGCTCTTTCCATCTCCAGCCTATCGCACTATTGTATTTTAAAGTTTTATTTTGTTAAAGAAGAAAAAAGAAAGCCTTCATGTTTTTTCTTGGTGCGAGCAATTATGTGAGTACCAATTAAATAATACATTTTTATTTTTTAAATCATTATTTCGATAGCATTTTGAGGGGAAATTTAAAAAAATTTTAAAAAATATTGTAGTCTGTATTAAAAAAAATAACTGGTAATTGA
>CAJQZM010043092.1:0-12369 GCA_907164665.1 Colias nastes
TTTGCGTATTCCTAGCCATGTTACTCCAACTATCTGGTATAGATGTGTTATTATTCTATATGGAAGAACTACTAGTAAAGATCGGCACTAGGATCTCTGCTGCTGACGGTACTATCATTATGGGTGTTGTTCAGGTAAGGAAAGTTTTAATTTTAGAATAGTATCTGATACCTAAAAAATTAGATTTTTTTGGGTAGAGAAGTTTTGTATATTAATATTATTGACAAGCTATTTTAGACTTTTTGGAGGGACTGGTAAAGATGTACAAGGTTCTCTGCTGAAGTTTAGATTTTCTTTAGTTAGAATATGGGCAGTAAAAACTTTTAGGCATAATTTATTAATATAACTTTGGAAAAAATCCGAAACTTGGTAGAATTTAGATATCTTCCCACCTTTCATATATTTCTTCTGTGATCGTGCTGATAACACTAAAATATATTTATTTATTTAAAACGTAATATCAAATAATGTGATATTTTTATATTTGTAGGTAGTCACAAGTTGTATTACACCCCTAGTTGTGGACAGATTGGGCAGAAAGCTACTCATGTGGACTACATCACTTGGACTTTCTATATTTTTGGTAAGTTTTAATTACGGTTATCATTAAAAACTACATTTTTAGAAGGTTATTAAGACAATGGGCAACAATAATTAAGATACAACTAATTATTTATAAATATAAATAAAAATTGTTATTCATTATTGTTGAAATAAATAGATCCGGCTCAAAGGACCATTATAAAGATAGTTAATTTTTTTTTCAATATATTTATATTACTTATTAATCCAATCACCAATTAGACACTATCAATGTTGTTTATTCTTGAATAAATTATTATTACAGATAATAATTGTCACTTATTAATTATTATTGTTGAAATAAATCCATCGGGCTCTTAAATAGTTAAACATATATTTACTTAATGGACTTAAATATTTTCTTTTTCAATAATTTATAAAATTAAAATTCTATTTTTTCAGGGTATTATTGGTGTGTACGCACTATTAGATTCTCACTACAAATACAATGTGGCGCCGTACGCGTTTCTACCTCTGTTGTGCCTTATTGTTTACATGATTTTGTTTACTTTGGGTAAGTTATTTTCTATTTATTTTCTTTCTTATGTACTTAGTTAAATAACCTTAAAATAATTAATACTAAAAACTCAAATTTGCTTTAGGTATATGTTATAATTAATATTTATTTTCATTTCTTCTTCTCGATCTTTTGTTGTGAATTTTCAAATTGAAATTTGACTTGTTTCTTAATTTTACATGGGAATTCGAGTCATATTCCTCGATTAACTAGGCAAAAATATCCTTATAATACCTAAGTAGTATTTTTTGACATGTTTCATTTCAATACATTTAATTTTCTCCTATCTTTTCTGATTTTGCTCTCACATTATTTCATATTCGAGTGAGGTTAAATAATAAAAAAAAGACGTGTGGCACTCGAGGACTGCCGCGGTAAAGCTATTGCATGCTATGCCTTCAAGCCACACCTCCGCCCGTCGGAGTGGGGAGCGTGAGGTTTTTCGTTACGCAATTTCTGGATTCGGTCCCCGCGCTCAAGGCCCGCGATAGAAGCTATGCAATAGCTTAAAAGTATTTATCTAAACGAAATTATTTCATACTGAATTAGGCGTGGGTCCAGTTCCCTGGATATTGGTGGCAGAAATGTTCCCAGCGAGAAGCAAGTGCCTCGCTAGCGGTATTGCCTCCTTCTGCTGCTGGCTTGCTGGCTTCGTGTGGACCAGGTACAGTTTATATAATTCTAGACTACGGTCTATATAATTTTATGAAATCACTACATAGTAGGTATAAAACAAAGTCGCTTTCTCTGTCCCTAAGTACCTATGTATGCTTAAATCTTTAAAACTACGCAACGGATTTTGATGCGTTTTTTGACGTGATAACGTTTTTAAAATCGTTTTAGTCGGGTGACATGTTCAGAAACTTGTGTCACACCAAAACCTCACGAGCGCGATCGCAGGTATAACGAGAGAGAGACGGACCGATCTCCCGTCTCATCTCGAGCGCTGCCACCAATAAGACGTTATCACGTAAACATCTCGATCGTAAACCTACTTTACAAACAACCAATTTTTTTAATAGAAGGAGTGATTCAAGAGGAAAGTTTTCGTATATAAATTAGGTTTTAGACGAAGCGGGTGAAGCCGCGGGCGGAAAGCTAGTTTTTAATATATTAAAAATATAGTGCAGCTGTGGCTCAGTGGTGACGTTCGACTTAACCAAGAAGCTTATATCTAATACACTGGAGATTGCGCTATGACCATTAACTTGTAACAAGAAAATATGACGTTGAATGACGCCTGTATGTTTTTTTATCCCTTTCACACCAACTTGCCAAGTTGGTGTTGGATGACACATGTCATCGAACTCTTGATTCTTCGATATGTCGGTTTCCTCACGATGTTTTCCTTCGCCGTTCGAGCAGTGACGATGTTATAACTTGCGCAGATTAATTGAAAATTCTACTTATTTCTTGTACACTCGCCTCGCTCACATTTATTACTTGCTTAAAACTGGAAAACATATTTTCTAATTGTATCATCAATCAACATCCCTATATTTTTAACACCAACTAAATCCCAGTAATTTCACTCCTACAATATTTGTTTTTTAATTTTTATACCTTTTTATATTATTCAGGTTTTTCCGCGATGTAGCAGCGTCATACGGCATATATACGGCTTTCTGGATACTAGCCATATGCTGCGGTTTCGGCTTTATATTCTCTGTCAGTCCCTTATTACCGGAGACTAAAGGAAAAACCTTTGACGAGATTCAAGAGATGTTAAATAAAGGGTAATTTTACATATTATTAATAAGTGGCAACACCATAACAATTTCATCAAAAACTTTAAATAATTATAAGTGGCAACACTATAACAATCTCATCAGAAACATAAAAGAATAATAAGTGGCAATACCATGATAATTTCATAAAAAACTAATAAAATAGGTTTTATGAATATACTGGCTAAATACTTTTTTCCATTTACAGGTCAAAGGAAAATAAACCAGTAGATGTCTAATATAATCTAAGTTGACACAGAGGAAAAATCGATTATCTAATAAAATTTAGGTGACTATAATAGGGTAAGGTCGCCTTAGTCGTACCAGTTCAAGGAAAATAGCTATAATTTCTATTGTAATATAAATAAAAGAAAAATCTTTGCATATATAAATTCTTCATTTATTAACGAATCAACAAAGACTAATGAGACATATAAAATCTTTTAATAAAATGTTTTTTTATAGGTTTTACAAAAACCTTCCTTCGGTACGACTTAGGCAACCGGTTGCCTTAATCGTACCACCCATGGCCTAAGTCGTACTTAGAGTAAACATATATCTTTCCAACTAGAATTCTAAGGACAATTAAAAAACTGCGTAGACTTATATGCTACGAGATCAATTTCAGTCTTACTTATAATAATAATAATAAAAAAACGTTAGTTTCATTTCGTAATAATGAGTATACCTTTAGGAAATAAAACTATCATTTTTTTAAATGCATATATCACAAATGTAATTTTTAGTTTTAATTTCGAGATCTGCACATAAATCATGTACCCATCCTTTGCATTTAATACATTGGGTCATATTTTCTTTGCGATCTTCGTTGCATAGTTTGCACAACCAATTTTCTTTAGCGTCGAGTTTCTTATCTTTGTTAGATTTCCGGTCTATCTTTCTTTTTTATTAGTGACTTGTGTTCCTTTTTCTTTCTTAATATTTTTCAAATTTAATATAGGTCTTCCAAGAGTTATAAATTTTCTTTGCCATATTGATCACCTAAAAGAAAAAATTGAAATTAGCAAAAAATATCTCTGTAACACCTAAGTCGTACCGGTACGAATTAGGAAGTTTATGCAGGTACGAGTTACGCAGCAGGGTGTACAAAGTTAAAAACCAAAATTAATAACATAACCTAGAAACCGTTTACCGTTTAACCTAGCTCATATCAACCAGAAAACACTATAAAAACAGACATGAATCAAAAAAATATTAGTTTCAACACAATCTTTTGTGAAATTGCTTATGAATGACGTAAAAATATTAGTGAAAACTGTGCAAAAAACTTACTTTTTCATTATTTTTTGATCGCGAATTCCGGCAAGCCGCCGCGTGTCGCTGTTTACCCGTGGTACTGAGTAGAACCATATTGCACCGCTAGATGTCACCTTTTCATGACGGGTGCGCAGATATCGACGTGGTACGACTTAAGCGCTGGTACGACTAAAGGTACTTTACCCTACTTATAAAAGAAAAAGCAAAGGCTTCAGAATTGATCCTTGTGGAACTCCTGATGAAACCAATTATTGTAAACTACAGAATATAACAAAAAAAATATTATAATTAATGTGCTTCAGAACTCCCAATTTTATAATTTAAATTAATGATTTTTTCGACACTAATAATTTGATTGTAGCCTGTATGGCAGAGCTACATAAAATACTTATAAAAAAGTAGGTAAGCGTAGGAAGAAATGTATTGTTATAGTATAATATTATGTTATACATATGTATATAGTTATGTAAGCATCATAATTTATATAATAAATAAAATCATAAAATCTCATCAATATAAGTAAAACTTGATTTAATTTCTGTAATTGCATTTTTACATTGTATCCTACGCACTAGTTAATATTTCACAATCGAAAAAAATATATAATAACTCTAAATATTATGAAGAAATGTAATAAACGAGTTTTGGTAATTTTATGTTTAAATATGTAATATGTATTCTGAATATCTATTGTGTACATCAAGAAGCTTATATCTAATACACTGGAGATTTCGGTATGAACATTGACGTGTAACAAGAAAATATTGCCCAGTTCATGTTTTTTATCACTTTCACACCTAACTTGGTATTGCCACTGTTAATACGAAGTTTTCCCAAGGCTACTATGTATGCTGTAATATTCTGTGCAAAAGGTTAGTTTTTGTATATGAGTTTGTTGATAAATTGCCAACAACGTCATTCAGAAGCATTGTTGGATGAGACAATTATTATTTATGCTAAATAAAATAAGTATCTGAACCAATTATTAAAAAGCGATACTCCCTGATTATGGGTAGTCACCATAATAAAATTGTAGCAACTCTCACTTTGTCAATATGGCATGTGTGTCAAAAAAATTGCGTCGCTTCGAATATTTAAGTTAATATTGTTGCTTATTTAATGAATATTTTCCGAATATAAAGAATGCATTGTATTGTGCAAAATTGCAGAAGTGTTTGGACACCAAATTCTGGCATAGAATTTCACAGGCAAGTGTATATTTACGTTATTTACAATATTCCTCAATACTCCTGCATTTACCTGTTTAGAATCATTTCAATGGCAAAAATTGTCTAATTTAGCATCATTTTAGTAAGCAGTCATGTTAAATTTGTTATTTCCCTAATACTTTATCATTTTTCAACAAGTTTTCAATAAACAAATTTAACAAGTAAGGTAACCATGATGACGAGTTTTTATGGATAGCGAAGAGAATATTTTGTAATAACAATATTATGATGAAAATTTACAACACCATTTTAAAGATTGTTACTAGTAATGAAACAACACACGACATCGGTATTGCACTCACATGTAGATATAAGATTGTTCGTTTTTACATTGAAATTTATACTTTTTTAACTTACCTCATATTTTTTTTGTTTTACGTATTTCAGCTTTCCAAAAAGTAAAATAAAAAGAAATATATGTGCCCATCAAGGGTAAAATTACTGAGGATTACGACCCAGAAAAAAATACCTTTTGAAAAATAAACTTTGTAAAGTTAGCTGAAATTTGTGCAAGGCTGCTATATACAGTTTTTCTTTGATGATTTTGGCTTGAAATTGAGTATTGACCCGTCGAAGCAACGCGTTTAAAAAGAAGATCTGAGTAGCTTACAATTTGGTAAACAGCATCTGATCCAAAACACAACTTTTCTCTATTTACAAAGGATGTTAATGCTATATATCGGTTCATATCCAAGCTTTGTAGCCAAAAGTTATTTAAAACTATCATTCTATACCAATTAAAATTGTATGTACCTATAAAGTATGACCAGTAATATTATATAATATAAATACTGTTAAAAATATATGTCGTTATTATTTATAGACCATGATTTTTAGTTTTTTCTATTTTGAAAAATCCTGAATTTACAAACCAGCGTGGTCACTCCACAGAAAGAGACAAAAAACATGACTGACGTCATTCTAGGTCATATTTTCTTGTTACAAGTTAATGGTCATAGTGCAATCTCCAGTGTATTAGATATAAGCTTCTTGGTGTACATAGTGACCATTCCAAATGACAAAGGGTTTATAAAAACTCCACAGTATTTTGTAAATTTAGAATGTAGTTGTTATATTAAAAATAAAATTTATTGAACTGAATATCTCTTTTTTTATTGTAATCCACCCTATTTCCATAGTGTAATAGACATACTTAATCATGACCTAATGGTTTCATGTAATTAAGACTTAATTTAATTTCCTAATCCCGGATTCACAATTTTTAACAAGACTTGATAACAACCTATAAATCTAATTCATAAAGTACGCACTTGACTATTAATTTCATAATAAACTAAAGTACACCAAGTGAATATTATAATCCCACTGCTACACAAAGTGAATAATATAATCAGGATGTATGCTCGATACTGCAGGAGTCTGTTTTGTTAAATGAAATTACTTTTGATTAAAAATCTGTACCTATTTAATCTTTGTACCTATAATAAATTTTCTAGCATGAGTTACAGCTATGTGTCTTAAAATAAATTCGACCCACGTATGTAAATACGTGCAGGTAGCTGCGTGCAAAAAATAAAATTAACAGTAATAGCGCCATCTATAGGAATGTATTAAATTACGAGTGCTTCAAATTCGCTGTCCATAGGTGATGTGTGACATTACCATTCCAAGTGCAAATATTGTTTAACAGTGCATTACATCAAACGAACATAGAGCTAGATCTTGAGCATTCTTTACAGATATTTTAGTGTAAACGAAAACTCGTATTCAGTATTGTTCAGTATTAGAACATTGCATAAAATATTTTCGAACGCACTAAGAACAATGAAATAATGCTCTACGCCTTTTTACACTATAAGAATTTGACATACTGGGGTTAGAATGAGCAATCGCTAGTTTGATGGTAGTTTGATGTAAATGCACTGTAAAACGATGATGATCGATCATAAATTATTATCATCATAGAATTCAAGTTCAGTTTCAAACGTTTGAATTTGTAGAATTGCAATTTTTACAGTTAGCCCATGTGATTATTTGAAATGAAATTAACCGACCCAAATGCATAGATTTTAGTATAAAAATAATAAAAAAAAAATAAAAATCATTTATTGAACAAGGTTCCTTACATCATAATATAGACCCCAGACTCCCAATATAGCTTTCGCTGTGTTTCAGGAGTCTATGCCTTCCCGATATATTACATCAGAATAGTTCAATAGTAAGTAATTAGTTACAAAAGAAAATTTTTACTTAATGTTGACAAATGAAAAATAATAATAAATTATAATAATATTTAAAACAATTTAGTTCCATAATATTTAGCAATTAGAATAATTAAGACAATTAAAATAATTAATACAATTAAAACAATTAATACAATCAAAATAATTATTTGACTAGTTAGTATTATAAAGAATTAAAGATTAAAAAAAAATGTGTATATAGTATCTGAGCACAGTTTTTTACAACGGGACTTATTTAACTATCCTCAATCATGTAATGATAAATGCGTGTCATTTTCATTCACATCGTTACAGAGCGATTTTTTGCCTTTTATTACTTTTGTTTCTCGAAATTATTTTTGTGGCTATCGTGACATGATACTTTTTACCAAGGTGCCACATCTTTTTCCCTTGGGAACTCTCGGTAGAGAGTAGTATATTCCTTGCTTGGGAAGATCCTTAATTATGTAAATTTGAGTCTTTCCAAATTTTATAAATTCAAATAGATGGCGCTATTACTTTTCTTTGCATATTGGGTTTCTATAATCGGTGGTAAGTGTTAAAAAAATGTTATGACGATTCAAAAGTTCTTTTATACGAAGTCTAATTGAATAAATAAATGTTTGAGTTTGACCTAAACTAGCTCCAGCCGGGTACTTTATGTATTTTAAAAGTATCAGATTTTTATGAGTTATTATACTTATCCAAGAGGAAACAAATCGATCATAATTAAAAATCGGTTCAACTGTTCTCGAGTTCTAAGTGGTGAAAGTAACACCACATTTTCTCATATATTATGTATAAGGATTGGGTACAATAAAACACAGATAAAAATGATACTATAATATAATATATTTAACATAAATCTTACAAATAATATATCATTCATATTCAATACAATTCATCTCCTATCTCTGAAACTGTAGCGCACAAATCCTAAGTCCGAGCGCATCTTTCCCAATTTCCGCGACACCACAAACTTGGCACAACTTGCCTTTATGTTCTGGCAAGAAGCTCGCCCCACAGAGCGGACATTTTTCTTCTGGCTTTCCTCTATATATGGGTTTATAACTTATTCCGCAAATATTGAATGGGTTATGTTCATCGTAGAGCAGTTGATGTTCGTCTGTTGGCGTTTTTTCGCAGGCTTGCAGGATTTTTCTGGCTTGCTGGGCCACTTCTGGTCTTGGTCCTAATTCTAGCAATCTTCTCGCGAATGATGCAGCCGTTCTGAAGTTTTTCAACTTGAAGAACATGTTTAGAGCTGTACGTAGGGTCAGTATTTGGTGCACGGGCTGTAGCTTGCAGTGAGTGAAGTAGGCCGCCATTTCGCACGTGCGTTTTTGTTCCTCTAACGTGTTTTTGGGCATTCCTGGAAATGAAATAGATGTAAGTATTTAGGATAATACTGTGTAAAGGAGGAAAATATACACTGTTTGATTATTTCTACGATATTTATGGCAAGAAATTTTAGATCTGAATACTGAATCCTTGGGGAGAAACTTCTTTAGACCTTTGTAAGTTGTATCATCATCTAACTAAATACTAATTGAATCAGATACAAAAACTCGAATAGCCTTTTCTCCATTGCCATATGCAGATTATTTTGGTCCTACATTGAAATTTGTATCTACCAGTAAGGCGTCTGTCGCTTTTGCAAATTACAACTATAAGGCTCAAGAATGTATTTATTATCATTTTCCATCTACAAAACGAACATATACTACTTCCCTATAGCCAGAAGATGTTGTCATATGCAAAACAATGAATTTTGGACCAACCTTTCCTAGCAGTCTCCATTTGCAATCCCAGCAGATACTCCCGACAGATAGCCAGTAATTGCTGAGCCTCAGCCAACTCCTGCTTCGAGTCGACGATCAGAAGCGGAACTAGCAACACTAACTTACCATATCAAGAAAATCTATTGAGAACAACCTTTCCTACCATTTTCTATGTACAAAATGAATAGATACTACTTCCCTATAGCCAGAAGATGTTGCCATATGCAGAGTATTTTACTCCTACTTTGAATCCACCAGCAAGTGATTTATTGCTTCCTTGAACTTGCCACCTATAATAAGTCTAAAAACCTTCCAAAACAATGAATTTATTACCTTTCCTAGCAGTCTCCATTTGCAATCCCAGCAGATATTCCCTACAGATAGCCAGCAATTGCTGAGTCTCAGCCAACTCCTGCTTCGAGTCGACGATCAGAAGTGGAACTAGCAACACCACGCGTTGGAGCTTCTCTATCGCTTCTGTGAACTTGCCGCCTGTTGTTAGCTGGTAACACTGCTGCAGTTGTGCTACAAGGTCGTTTAGTTTTGCCGCTGAAAAGAAATTGGAATAAATTTATATTTCACATATTATAGTTTCAGCATTAAGAAGCAAGAAGAAGATATAAGTCTTGAAGTTATTTATGTGTCTTGTGAAAGAGTTAGATTAGAAATACTTTTTGCTGGATATCAAAAATTTCCTGTAAAAGTGAGTCTATTAATTTTTTTTTTAACACTAACTACAGTTTAAGAATATTCCACTTAACACACTATAAGGGCAATGATAATGGAGAAAGTGATAATGTGAAAGATGATTATGATAATGATGATTATAAAAACGGTAGCGGTGATGGTGTTGCTGATTATGATTATCATAATGATGCTGATAATAATAAACTTGATAGTGCTGATGACGATGATGATGATTGAGAAGGTTCCCAAATCAATATTAAAAATCACATAACAAAATAAAACTCATTTTAGTCACAAATAGTGAGTTTTATTTTGATATACATGCAACAAATCTTTCCCACTAGCTTCCTATATAATATCGAATAAGTGTTTAAGAACTACTACGTTATTAATTCTTATGATGATAATGACGTCAATGATGATGAACATTATAATGTTTATAATAATGATAATTCTTAAAAACTCACTAATAATAGGCAACAAATCCTTCCCGCTAGCCTCCTTCCAGTTCCTATGTAAATGCGCTACTAAAGGCGGCAGTGTTGCCAACGCACCGAACTGCATTCGCGCGTGTGAGAACATTTGCAACATTGTTTCTGTGTACGGCTCGAAGTTCACTATACCCACTTGTTCGTTTAGCAACCTGGGGACATAGACAACATTTAGGAATTAATGTCACAGCCCTAAAAAAAGATTACCAGAAAGAACCATTAATTACCAGAAAGGATGACGAATGGACACATGATCCAAAAAATCACAGAATTAGTGTAATTATACTAACCCAACCATGGAATTTAACAAACTATGTAAAGAAAATAAACAAACAACTTACAATTTTCAATTTTTAGGGAAAAACAGTCAATAAAACTCGAGCAACAAAAAAAATACACACTAGTTTCTCTTGTTCACATTGTTTAAAAATATTGCTACTTTCATATCACAACCTCAACCACATTCCAAATTTCAACATCAAAACATTTAGTATAATAAAAAAAAGATTTCAAGTAAATTACATAATTACCTGAAAGCGATCTCAAACTGTCCAGTGGTGACATAATCGTGCGCAGTCTTGTATTTCCCGCCAAGAGCCGCGCTAACTCCGCGAGTAGGCGCAACAAAGTATTGAGAATTGTCTTCACCGCCGTCTATATCAGCTGGAAATACGTTATTATTATTAATTTTTATATTTACGATAACTTACATTTAATCTATAAATAATTTATAAGCTAAGTTTTTATAGTTTGTATTAATTTAGAGTACATATTTGCATAAATTGCATAAAATATTTGTTATAAATAATCAATAGTAGCGGACCTAAAATGAACCTTGTGGAACGCCAAATACTCAAGAGCTGTTTTCTCACGCTTTATTTCTAAAATTTTCTTTAATTTAGTTGAAAATCATAATTAATAAATAGAGACGAACTATTTTCTACCCAATTACAGACTAAAACGCAAGTATTCTTACAAATAATAGATAGCAAGTGTACCAAACGCTTTCTTAAAATCTAAGAACACCAACGCAACGTTACAAAACTTACCAGGTATGTACCTACCGTATTAATCCGTGTTGTATAATTGTAAATACTTGGTGTGGTATTTTAAATTGATAAATCTATACTAATATTATAAAGCTGAAGAGTTTGTTTGTTTGAACGCGCTAATCTCAGGAACAACTGGTCCGATTTGAAAAATTCTTTCGGTATTAGTTAGCCCATTTATCGAGGAAGGTTATAGGCTATATAATTATATATATCATCACCCTAAGACCAATAAATAATTAATTACCAGGTATTGGAGCCAGTTCTTCAGGCAGATCGAGATCTTCATCACCGACGTCCCAGCCGCCGTCATCACACGCATCTTCCACTTCTCCTGGCTCTCCTTCTATCTCTTCCTGTATAAATAGAAGAGATTGATTCCAATAAAATCTGGTATAATATGCTGACGAAAAATCTAAAACCATATTTTTATTTGCCACCAAGTTTTACGCTAATTTAAAGTGGTTTCACTTATGTGTTTATCTATTTTAGTTATATTTAGGTGCTCGTGTGACTGGTCGAAAATTCTCCTTTTTTTTAGTTGCGAGGAATTCCACGCTTGTGTGTGTGAATATGCGTATGTGTATGTGTGCGTATACGTCTGTCAGTGTTACCGTACGTGTGCATGTGTGTACGTGTATGAACGTGAATGATATACACATCCACATCTTATCAATATGCATGTGTATGTGTGTGCGAATGTTAACATGTTTGTGTGTGTGCATGTATGTATACGTCACCTTATCCAGTACATCATCATCACCCCAAGCGCCAGCTGCTTCAAGCGGTTCCTCTCCTGCAGCATCAGCTCCGGCCACACTTGCGCCAGCACCACGAGCTCCCGT
>CAJQZM010043107.1:0-16747 GCA_907164665.1 Colias nastes
GCAGATAACTAGGTAGTTTACAATTAAATAACTTTAGCCAAAGGAAGGCACAAGACTGTTATCATTACGTATGTATCAGCAAATGTAAGTAAAACTTATATAGGTAGGTACCTATGTCGTCTATTTCAAAGCAAAGCATACAATAGGTACTATAAGCATTACTCTACCTAAACAAATATTTTCTTCAGTACTATCACAGATTACTAAATAGTTGACGTAAAAACAATTGTCAAGTGTAACACCAGCTTTATCATACAATCAGATACCGTGAAAGGTAAGGTCAGAACTAAATCGGTCTAGAATTCTGTATTCTGCACAATGGGGTTCAGTCACATTTGTTATACGACCTTTATGTAACGATCGATCACTTCGCAATGAGGTAATTTCTGAAAATAGATGAAAAATTGCGACATTTCATGGCTGTCTAGTGAAAAGTGATGCATTGAAAATTTGTTTTACAACTATGTTAGCGTTTAGCTACTATTATGTATTCTGTGACTATGTCATCTATTTTTTTTCATGGGCGAATGATAAGTCTATTTTTAAAGATCCAATAATTTGATAATTCAAATATTATCTGGCTTAGTGATGTATCACGAAGAAATAGGCAAAAGAATGAAATAAGATTTTACATGGGGAAAAATCTGACGTAAAAAATAAGGGCGAAATTAAACGCGAAAGAAGCCGCGGACGAAAAACTAGCTAAATAAAAACTTTACTCCTGCTCTATAAATAATTAAAAATATTATCTGTCACAATAATGACGTAATCAATAGAATATTGTAAAAAAATCTCGATCAAACAAAACAAAGCAAATTCCCGACATCTGCAGATAGATAAAATCGTGTTTTATGATTCCAAAGGATTGAACCACTCTCTTGGTTTCTTTTTGTTATTTAATTAAAGATTGTCTGATAACGAATAACGAATAAATAATTAGTTTATAATTAAGAGTTATTTTGATCTAAAAATATGTTCCAATGTAAAACTTAAATTGTCAGCAATCTTATGTTTAGAGCCTTTTTGGAGCGATGATTTTTGCTATTCGATTGATAGGTGATAGTTTTGAAAATATCTAAGCTAGACTTTTATGATCGGGACTTTTATATCAGCCTTTACTGGGGTATGAACCCAGGATCTTACTTATACCAATACCCTAACTCCTAAGCTATAACTACTAAACCAAGGAGATTTCTACATAGAGAAATTGTTTCGTTAACCGCATCTTCATTTAACGGTATTTAACCCGTTAAAATTAAAAGGTGAATATGAAGAGGGAAAGTAGAGCATTGTCTAGAAATACAGTGAAAGTACTAGTGATCTAGGCACAGACTTTCATCGGCTAAATGGTATTGTGCACGATTCGAGTTACAAAGGTTATTCCGCCCATAGATGTTTGTATCAGGCGGTATAGACAACTAAATTACTGTTGTTTGTTGCAAGTTCTTATTGTAACGGTGCTTGAGGAAATGCAACAAAAATAGTAAGTATGTCTTACGCTTTTCTTTTATATTTATAAATCTATAAATCCAGCTCATGGCTTAAGTTGGCTTTCCTCCTCCTTACTAATATGACGGTGGATTTAGACCAAACGAACATAGAGGTAGCAAGAGCATTATTTCGTGATCCTTTAGTGTAAATGAAAACTCGTATTCAGTGTTGTTCAGTATTAGAAAACTGAATAGAATCTTTTCGAACGCACTAAGAACAACGAAGAATGCTCTACGCCTGTTTACACTAAAAAAATTGACATAGAGGGGTTAGAATTAATCCCTTATATGTGAAGTATATTTGTTTTGTTTGTTTATATGTTTATATCTTTGTTTGTCTTTTTTGTCCCTACGGAGTGATTACATAGGCTGCTTTTTACCGCGGTAAAATATCTTTCTTATTCTCTTCCTCGGAATTTCGACGAAGCCGCGGGCGGATAGCTAGTATGGCATAACCAGGACAGCATAATCAAAAACAACTTACCAAGCTTATACTTCAGACCGTCTTTCAGCTTCTTGCCATAGAACTGGTTGTAACATACGCCCCCCAGCCCATGCCAGACTAGTTCACACCATATAACGTTTTATACAGTACCAGGATAGCAGGACTTACCAAGCTTATACTTCAAGCTGTCTTTCAGCTTCTTGCAATAAAACTGGCTAATACGATATCCATACCATCCTGGTTGATAGCATATTACATTTTGTTTTGTACCAGGATAGCAGGACTTACCAAGCTTATACTTTAGACCGTCTTTCAGCTTCTTCCCATAGAACTGGCTATAGTTATACGCCCTCCAGCTCATACCATCCTGGTTGATAGCATATTACATTTTGTTTTGTACTAGGATAGCAGGACTTACCAAGCTTATACTTCAGACCATCTTTCAGCTTCTTCCCATAGAACTGGCTATAATTATACGCCCTCCAGCTCATACCATCCTGGTTGATAGCATTTGTACCAGGATAGCAGGACTTACCAAGCTTATACTTCAGGCCGTCTTTCAGCTTCTTGCCATAGAACTGGCTAATACGATATCCAGCTCATACCATCCTGGTTGATAGCATATTACATTTTGTTTTGTTCTAGGATAGCACGACTTACCAAGCTTATACTTCAGGCCGTATTTCAGCTTCTTGCCATAGAACTAGCTAATACGATATCCAGCTCATACCATCCTGGTTGATAGCATATTACATTTTGTTTTGTACTAGGATAGCAGGACTTACCAAGCTTATACTTCAGGCCGTCTTTCAGCTTCTTGCCATAGAACTGGCTAATACGATATCCAGCTCATACCATCCTGGTTGATAGCATATTACATTTTGTTTTGTACTAGGATAGCAGGACTTACCAAGCTTATACTTCAGGCCGTCTTTCAGCTTCTTGCCATAGAACTGGCTATAGTTATACGCCCTCCAGCTCATGCCAGGCTGGTTGACGCCATACACCACATCTTGGCTCATGAGGCATTCGTCCTGATCGCATCTCCATTCTGTTGTCAGCTTCACTTCGTCTGTTATGATGCATTCACTGTAACAATAAAACAATATTAGTATCAAAATGTGTTTCTTAATGCATTCTGTATGAATTTAAGTCGTATTAGTTACACCACTTATAACTTCGCTAGATTTTTTGTTTGTTGTGTGTGTTTGTCTTCGCTTAGAATAATAACTGTAACTAATTTGAAAAATTACGTAAACGTTAATTAAAAATTAAAAATTATAATATGAATATTATTACTAGTGTAGTAAAATTATCTGTAATAATAGGAAAGAACCAAGTTTCATTCAATTAAACGTAGATATAATAATAAATATATAAAATAAGTGTCGTTATGTTGTCCGCATACCATTTGATTGATCATTGACATTGAATTTATTTATTTCTATAAAGATCAAATAAAGGAATCAAATACCAACTTAATTATAGACAATATAGAAATATCAATTAACATTTGAGACGGTCGAATTTTTATTACTGTATCACGTATTACTTGTGATTTCTTCCGTGTTTCTTTTTTTGAGATGATCTAATAAAGGATCTAATCATGGACCAATTTCTGTTTTGCTTGTGTTTTGCTATAAAAATGCATATGCATTTAATAATTAAGCTGTTATTTAATAATCTAGGTTAAAAACAACAAATTTAACATCTGCTTTAGGTACCTATACGTTTTATATAATACTAGCTGTGCACCGCCGCTTCGCCTGTTCACTGTTGAATATTGATCTTACCAACTCAGAAACCTTCGGGGGCTCATGCAATTTGCTAAGATCATCACATGATCAAATGCATAGTTTACGATACTATAAAGGACATACAGACAAACATTCATTTTTAACACGTTTTTATGCTAGACTCGATATTACCCACTTCATACGGACAGATTTAATTCAAACTTTGTACAAGTATGAAGGATCGGTGACAATACAATAATTTCATGAGTTCAAGATGGTTCAAGCGTGTTTTTAGTATGTGCCACAAACTTATCTGACCCGGTGGCAAAAACTGGAACTACGTGCCGCCATTTTGAAATGTCACATTTTCACAGACTTTTCATACGGAATATTTTTTAAATAAAAAGAAAGCGACATCAGTGACACCGTCACCGGGTCAGATAAGTTTGTGGCACTATATATTATAATTATTTATAAAGCTTCTATGACTATCATATAAGGAATGCCGTAGCCATTGCATCATAAGATTTATATGACACTTTTGATATTGCATTGGCCGAATATATTGGCCTTGTTAGTTGAATGAGATATACAACAATTAGCGTTATTAATAGTTGTATAAGAATAAACGAGCGGCGCACGCGCAGGTTTGTAGGTTTAGGGTGAGTATACACGAGGCGTTTAATTTATTTTTTGTTAATATTTAAAATTGTATTGAATACTTTAATTTAAAAGTAGCTATGGTTAAACTGGTAGAGGAATAGAGTTGTAGTGTCTGTTTGTATTTTATAAGTTCAGCCTTTTATGATTATAATGAGTGTTTGAGCCTATGTTCTGCAGTGGACGTAAAGGCTGGAACGAACGAATGAGTGTAATAAGTGGCTTAAGTAAAACTGATAAACGATTAAATATAATTGTAGAGTCTGTTTGTAGTGCATAAATAACAGCTTTTTAAGGGATGTGAAAGTTTCAGTACCTAGGTATGTAATCATTTATTTTATACTATGTGTTTATGAGTAGAAGTATGTATGTGGATTGGAATATGTTCATGACTATATCTTCAACTTAAATATTCTTCTTTTATATTCTAAAAATATTTTAAACGCTTGTTCCTACACAGCCTAATAATGATCAACATTGGAGCATCAATACTATACATCTATGTGTGAAATGTCACTACTAATGCATGTTTGATCAAACCGCCCGCTCTATTTAAATGGAATGCTTTGATATTTGCCGCCTTTCCTTGTAATTTTACGTTAGGAATATTCGAAAAATGTATGTATGGGTGGTATAGGTAGGTATAGTGGGTGGCCAAATTATTGGAACGCAACTAATTTTCTAATTCCTGTTTAAATGTATCTGTTATTTATGTTTTTCGTATTAATAGAGTATTTGTTGTTAAAATTGTCCGTCGATTGAACGATTTAAAAACGAACAATGCTACAATAAATATTTTAAAAATTTGTCAATTTTGTTCAAACTAATTGTTACCTTAAAAAACAGATCATGAAGTGTGTAAGTGAATATCAATAAAGGTGGGCATTGAACTCATTGTGACTATAAATGGGCATAAAAAGCTAAAGATTACATAAAAACGTATTGACTCACGATATTTCGTCACTCATCATCATCGGATGACGTCAGCGTGTAAATCTATCATTCTGTGATAAACATCAAATGTGCGTTGAAAATTAACAAGTCGTCGTTTCGTAATGTGGCCCAATTCTTTATCATATGATTATTTGAATGTTGATTGTTACATATTTATCTATTGTGTTTAATTGTTTTTGAGTTATTTTTATGATTACTTCGGTGTACGGTGCTTTAGAGTTTCCAAAATATGATAAATACTTAAACGTGGTAGAGCTCTATTATATATTTCTAAATACAACACCTGCATATTTTTTCCCAAATAAAATATTTGTGCTTTGAAGACATTGTATTTACTTGAATTTTAATATTTACTATAATTTTTGCTTAGAACTTTTAATATAGTAGTGTTGGAAATCAAGAGTAAAAATATATCAGAAATAGCTTCATCCCGCAGATTTACTCACGTGATACTTAACGGATACAATTTTAAAAATTAAACTGTATGTTATTCCAGAACGTAGATTGAAATCTATGTTTATACAGAATTTGTGCAAATTCCATTCAGTAATAACCTTCTGATCTATAAATTAAAAAGCAACTAAAAATCTTGAATATCAAATGACGGATTTATTATACAAATAGGAAATAGGAATTCGATTATACTAATAACGATCGCAAATTATGACATAAATCTCATAGATCATTCGCAATGACCTTACCGTATGCGACACGATGTCATCAACGCATCATGGTCAATCGACATCACTGTTAATGTTAATGTGTTAACTAGCTTCTTGCCCACGACTGCACTTACATATTTACACAAGATTTTGAATATCAATTTTCGTTATTAATTTCACGCCCTGTAAGATAATAAGTGTATTCGCAATAATGGCCAATGTTTGTAATGTCAATGTCAGGTCAATTATTATAGAATAAAAACTCGTCTTGTCTTCATATAAAATTGTTAAAAATCCATTGAGTACTTTGAAAACTTAACGAATATAATACATAATATAATAGCTTCTTCTGCATAATTTTAATTCGTAGTTATTCTAGACATAACTAGAATTAAATTTTGTCCCAAATTATGTGTCCTGTACTGTAATTATGAAAATGTATTTCTTATAAAATATTTAGTGCAGACTCTGCAAGATCCCCTTAGCTTTTACTTTTGGGTCTACCTTTTTCAACTTAATAAATATCTGGCTCAAATTACATATTAAGTTGAACCTTAATTTCAATCCATTGTAGTTAAATTTCATAGGCTAAACAAATATATTATTATTGTTAGTTTACAAATAACTTTTTCATTACCATCTACATGACCTTTAATAATACTACTTAGGTTTAAATAAATATAACCTAGAATGATAAGTTCTATGATGTCATATTTTGAATAATGCATATTTGTGTTCGTCATAGACCATTTAGTATGCAGATTTTGAAGTACGTACGAAATAAAACTCCTATATTATGATTGTATTATGATTGATGCCTAGGGTTGTCACCTAATATAAACAGTGAATAAATAACATTATAATATTAAAGTAACTGTTTGTTGTATGAATGAATAAATTATGATGATACAGTACCATAAAAGCATGCTCTTTCACGGTAAAACAACAATATTTCTTTTGATCTTTTGTCTTTCTGTTTGTTCTAAATGGTCTGAAAATAATTCAGATTATGTAGTCAAGGCAAAATAGCCTATGTTTGTTTAAATTATGAATAAGGGTTGCCTCTCGAAACTTAAAGCAATTTTTAACCCAAGCATTAAAAAGAACAGTAAAACAAAATGCCACATACTCCATACGGGTATATTTATAGTCTCATTCTTTAGAACTAGTTCGCAAGTAATCATAACTTTACTCTCCATACATGATAACATTATTTAAATTAAGTAGATAAACACGCATGAATTAATCATTTCAATATTTATCGTTAATTTTTATCTTATCTGTGGAACAACGATCATACATTAGGATTTTTGGGTCAGCGTAATTCAAATAAAGCCTCCGTGACAGTTGCCATTCTATAGATTTTTTATTATCATCTTTTTTTTGGACCTGCAAAATTTCCCCTTTCTATTTTTTTTTTGCAAAATAAAGTAGGTAATTTATGTGGTTCTCTAAGCTCTAATCACTACATAGTATAAAACAAAGTCGCTTTCTCTGTCCCTATGTCCCTATGTATGCTTAAATCTTTAAAACTACGCAACGGATTTTGATGCGGTTTTTTTAATAGATAGAGTGATTCAAGAGGAAGGTTTTAGTATATAATTTATTATGTTTTAGACAAAGCGGGCGAAGCCGCGGGCGGAAAGCTAGTGTATCCATAAAACACATATTATGTGCAATATATTAATTTGTTTCAATACGTTTTATACAATTTTTTATGTAACTGAAGTTGCAGAAAATGCGGGAAAATCATATTCAACTTTAATCTATGTTAACTGAAAAATATCAATTATAGTCTGTAGCCTAGTGACAAAAAAAATGAAACATTAATTCCGGAAATATTCCAACGCTAGTGTGTACACACCCTAAAACATACGACCGACTGACTTGGTTCTTTCTTCTGAACATAAAACTTGGCGCCATATATTTCATGGTGATTATCGACTGTCTTTATCGATATTAATTAAAAGTGTTGTTCATATATCGATATTTTGAAAGTTCGCATAAACTTGAATTTTATGCAATACAATGGAAAGCTGATAGAGTTACTAAATTTATATCCAATTTTTCTAAATTCCAATTCCTTGGTTATTCTGTATATTGTTTTCATTTTGACGAAAGTATTTATCAGGTTCCTCACAGAATATGTATCGAAATTATAAGAGAGTAACCACTCTTCCATAAAACTGGTGAAATAAAAAAAATCATAAACTTTAATTAACCAAGAGAAAAATGACATTAAATTAATTACTTTTGAAGAGACCCATTATGCTACCTTGCTCCCTTTTGATTTGGCATAAATTTAAAAAACGTTTAGAACCTTAACATCGATTATAAAGAATCGTTAAATTATTTAAAAAAAATACACCTTTAAAGAACTTATGTTATTATAAAACAAATTTCTTTGCAGTAGTTAATATCGATTTAATATACAAGGAAAACGACCTTTAAATAACAAAGCAGTGAGTAATAATATAATATTCCTAAATTTAACAGTCCGTTAATTTCTGTATCATAACCTCTATCTTTTTAAACGACCATTAAACATTCCTAAACTGATTCGAACTTAAAAAAAACAAACCAATTTGCTGATTACGTCATCTACAATTATTATTATTGTTAATGGCGCCACAATTGACATTTCGAACATTTAAATTTGGAATACGTGACAAATTACTACAGATAAATATAGAACTCTAGTATAGTCTATGACTCTATGATGTAGAATATCTGTTACAGGTGTGTTTGGATATTAATGCAAATTCCTTTATTGCATATTATCTGATATCACTTATCCTTTCAAGTATTTGACAAGTTTATTAGAAATACATAATATAATATATTAACATAATTTTATCATGTAAAAGGTTTTACCTATTATTGTATACTCTGTGGTATTCATTAGATATTTGATATGCGCTAAAGGTTAAGCTATGAAATATTTTCTTGTCATTCTACCTATTTGTAAAGCATAGAATTTAGTTGTAAGTAATTTATCAGTCTTAAAATAAATAAAACAGATATTAAAAAAAACAACTAAGAATTAACACGTTAAAAAAGTAAAAACAAACAGAGAACTTCCTCTTTTTTTGAAGTCGGTTATATATTATTATTGGACAATGGTCCAATAATCACTACATAGTATAAAACAAAGTCGCTTTCTCTGTCCCTATGTCCCTATGTCCCTATTTCCCTTTGTACGCTTAAATCTTTGAAACTACGCAACGGATTTTGATGCGGTTTTTTTTAATAGATAGAGTGATTCAAGAGGAAGGTTTATATGTATAATAACATCCATTAAATAGTGGAGAAGTACTGTTATTTTTGAGGTTTCTAATGTGATGTCGTAAAAAATTACATTTTTTGCGCTTACATTGCAAACGCAGGCTGAATCTACGAGTTTTATCAAAATAATGTACTAAGTATTGTACACATTGAAAAGGTCTACAGAAAAGTCCGTGATGGTATATTTCTATCTCTTATGGATAACCCACAATAACTTTTTTTTGTCATTTACTTTTTACGACAAATAATGGCTAATTTTCGAAGCGATTTTAACCAATACAGCATTAATCCTTAACCAATTAAATACCTTGAATACATTGTTCATTTAATATAGATCTATATGGCCCTTTACACCGTATGATTTAAGTGAATATTTTCGAAGATATTACAGATTTAAAAATTGCGGGACGTAGCGTTTGCGGCGGTACTGGCCGGCCGCCCGGCTATAATATATTTTATACCCGTGCGAAGCCGGAGCGGGCCGCTATGTTTTTATAATACAACGTTCACAGTTTTTCTGTAGTGTATTTAGTATCAGCATTGCACCCGTGCGAAGCCGGGGCGGGTCGCTAGTAATATATATTTAATTTTTTCTTTGCTTTTCCTGAAATGTAAATTTTTAACTAACCTTGGTATTACCACATAAGAAGCGTGACGTTACATTTAAGGTATTTATTTAAATTGAAAACTGTACTTTTTTTGTTACCATAAGAACTACAACATAAGAAATAAGAACTATGGCTTGACAATAGTATTATGTCAGAATGAATGACGTCATCCGCTCGATGACAATGGTAATAAAAAAAAAATTATTTGTGGTATTTTTAGGTATTTATAGATACAGTTATATGTACAAAAACTTATTTAGTAGTAGTTTATCGTCATTGTAAAAATATGTATGAAATAAATTAAATTTGATTGCATAATATCCTATCCTATCCTGCGAAAGTTTGTGAGGATGGATGTATGAGTATGAGTATGTATGTTTGTTACTTTTTCACGCAAACACTACTGAACCGATTACAATGAAATTTAGCACACATGTATAGGGTAACTTGGATTAACACATAGGATAGGCTCTATCCCGGAAATCCCACGGGAACGGGAACTATGTGGGTTTTTCTTTGAAAACGCGGACGAAGCCGCGGGCGGAATGCTATTAATATTACCTATATTTATAAATTGAAAATTAAGGTTTAAATTGAATCTTGATGCAATATGCATGTGATACTATTGGATTGCAAACTTAGTTGTAACTTGCAATGAACATAAATAATTAAATCAAAATGGACACGCAGTATTAATAACATTTCATCTTAAAGACACTTACTACACTACTATGCATAAAATTATATTATAAATTTTGCATAGTTTTCACATAAACCGACTAACAAGTAATAAACTGATCATAAATACTATAATATAACGGCTTTTTGACCGATTTTGACGGAATTGAAAGAGATACTTATCTATATACTAATATTATAAAGCTGAAGTTTGTTTGTTTGAGCGCGCTAATCCCAGGAACTATTGGTCCGATTTGAAAAATTCTATCGGTGTTTGATAGCTTATTTATCGAGGAATATAATATAATAAGCTATAAGCTATATATCATTACGCTAAGACCAACAGGAGCGGAGCACTGCGGGTAAAACCGCGGGGCACAACTGGTCAAATATAAACATACAAACATATTTATATGTGTAAATAACGCGCTAATCTCATACCATGATGTTTTTTAGCAGTATTATTTCCAGGATTAGAAAGTGACCTCTATAACTGTATCATTTTTCCACACTAGAATTAATACTCCTAAAAGACATAATGGAAATTGGAAACCTACTAATATTAGTTAAAATAGTATTATATTATCTGTGGTATATAGCCAATCGAGAAAGACTTATCGCATATCAGAAGGCATAGGAGCGGAGCATCATTGAAAAATGTCGCGGGAAAACCAAGTGTTATTAAATTTAAAGCAATGATGTTTTTTTCTTTTTTTTTAGGGGTGGCCTGTAGAGACTGCATCTATCCATACTTAATACATATTATAAATGCGAAAGTAACTCTGTCTGTCTGTCTGTTACTCAATCACGCCTTAACTGCTGAACCAATTTGCATGAAATTTGGTATAGAGATATTTTGATACCCGAGAAAGGACAAAGGCTACTTTTTACCCCGGGACATAGGATAGGTTTATCCCGGAAATCCCACGGGAACGGGAACTATGCGGGTTTTTCTTTGACTACGCGGACGAAGCCGCGGGTGGAAAGCTAGTCTTTTATAATATTACCGACTATTTACTGTACGACTTTTATGTAATTTTAATTGCAATAAAGAATTTTCATTAATTCAAACTTTGTTTCATTATCGAACATAAATATTTATTATTGGTATAATTATTATGTCGTTTATCAGTGTTATAAAACAATTTCAAATTATAAACATATTTAACATTTTTATGAAAAAATATAAATATATCATTAGGTTTACACACGTGGATTACGTAATAGCTAATAAAATTCGTTTTTATTTATAAGCCGAGGCTATTCCTCTTGTTTTATTGAATAATACCACACCCCGGACACTCCATACAAAATTATCGTTTTGACAGTCACACTGTAGAGACTACAAATGTGTGTGTTAACGCTTTATGGTTGGCACATTTTTGACTAGCGTAAAAAAAAATTCGCGTTTTTCTGATGAAATACATCCGTAAACAGCACAGTATCTAACCATTTTCTACGAAAAACGATAATCACAAATCCAAAATAATAAAATTACTTTAACCCTTAGCTGGTATCGGGGGTCAAAAATCACCCCAGTGCAACGAAATTTTGGTCATAACTTTTTAGTGTCATAACTTATACTCTTGATCATCTAGGTAATCTCATAACATCTCGGGCGTGAGACGGACGACATACAAGTGTTATTTTTCTGTTACAAGGAGCCGAGGTACGTACACTGCTGGGGTCAAAAATCACCCCCGATACCATTTGTGTAAGTTTGTCTGAATTTATTCTAAAATTATTTTCTTTATTTTTTCTGTTATTAACGATCATTATGGAGAGTTTTTTGACTGACGATCAAATAGCTGAATTATTAGATGACGAAAAAGAAGAAAATGAACCGGAAGCCTTCAACAGACCAGCTGCTACTGTAAGTGATGATGAACAAATAAGTGATTTTGAGGAAGCAGAGATAGCTACTTGTTCTGAAGAGAGAGTATTAGAAGCTGACTCCTCAAATTCAAGTTCTGATAGTAGCAGCGAAGGAGATGATGATGAAGAAGAAGCAGCTAGTCACACCTCTGGTTTCTATAGGGGTAAAAATAGATTCAAGTGGTCAAAAAATCCACCTAGCTGCTGAAGAGGAATAAATACATAAAGAATATTGGTATGAAACTAATAGAACCATTTGTAAGACAAAGGGAATATGCAAATTTTCCTGTAGATTTGAAGACAAGAATTGACAATTTTTTGAAGTTGCCAAATGAAGATTTTCACTCAGGATATAATGAACCTGCTGCTGATGCTCAAATAAGCAACCGTAAGAGAGAACGGTGCTATTTATGTGATCATAAAAAGGACATAAAATGTACAAAAAAGTGTAGCAAATGCTTGCTTTTCATTTGTAAAGAACATACTGCTAAAGCGATCACATGTTCTAAATGTTGGAAATTTTACTAAGAATTTTTTTACTGGTACATATAAGTTGTCATTTTTTTTGTTTTCTATGTTTTTTGATAAAAGTTTATTTTTTTATTATTTAGACTATATAAGAAAACTATAGTTAGAATATTTTTTATGTTAATTTTTAGTTTTAGTAGAATTTATGGATCTCAAAGTGAACACCACTAAAATTAAACCAAAAATATTATATAATTTGATTTGAAAAATTAGTATGGTTAATTACTTTATAGAGCACTATATTGTCGTTAAATGCTTACTTTAAGAGTTACTTAATTAATAAAAGAGTATTAAAAAGTAAAAAAACCTGTTTTTATAACAATTTTTTTTTAATTTTCTCATGGGGTCTTTTTTTACCCCCGATACCAGTTAAGTTGGCCAAGTTTAGCGATACCAGCTAAGGGTTAAGTCAATTTGATTAATGTTGTCAATCTTCGTTGCGTATCGTCCCTGTAGAAAAATGTGGACCATTTTTAGACTGATCGTGCGGGGTGAGGTAAGTGTTTAATTTTGGCGGGAGGCGGAGAGTGTCCGTTCTGTAGCGTTTAGCTACTATTATGTATTCTGTGATAATACTATAATACCTAATACCTACGCATATCATTATAGAGATTAGAGAGCGGTTGAATTCAAAGTAAGTAAAATGTCTTAAGGAATAAATACAGGCTAATTAGTATAAATATTAATACAGGCTAATTAGTATAAATATTAAAACTGCTTTTAAAGAACGAGAACAAATTTTAATTGTTTTAATTGCATGAAAACTGTTATAATTGCTCACTTTTTTTAATAAATCCCAATAAGCGTTCTGTCTTGTAGAGTCACATTTAGACACCTACCTTCTTCTGGGAGACATGCATATTAATTAGTAATTACATTCATAATATTATCAAGATTGACTTTGTATTGATTTTACATAAATACTATATTATGGTGACGCGTGTCCCCAACTCAAGTGAAGAATATTTTCATTTGCCTATTATAAAAAGGTTTAATAATTCCTGTATGGTGTCATTGTAACAGAAAAAACAAGGTTAGAACTCATGTTTATGATAATACGTGTCTCAAATATTATTGTTACGAATTTTCAAAGTCAACAAATTGTTATTCATACCGCGAAGGCTCAGAAATCTTTACGATAGTTTTAACGCACCGCATAAATATCGATAAGTGACATCACTACGTCTCTCTCACAAGGAAAAAGTGAATGCATTTTCGAAATCGCTGTTATCGATAAAATATTTTGTCGAGTCACGAAACGTAGGCTTTGTTTTAAATTTATTATTACTTTCCAATGGGGTTACATTTTAAATTTACGTGTAAAGAAACGTATGGCATTACAAAATGTGAAAGTTTTGCGTGTTTTTGAATCAATCAAAGATTAAGCAGATATTTTTTTTTTATCTTTTTGAATCCGCGCTTGCACATGTAATTTTTGCCGACGAATCTTGATAAGTCTTGTACTTTAGCTACTATTTATTTACTCATGTGCATTACTGACTCTACTGCGTCAATTCTTCTTGTCAAATCCTATGCACGCATTCTATAATTATTATGTTATACACAAACTTTTAATGTTATTTGTCATGTAAATTTTACGTGCGTTATTAGTGCCTTACTAATGTTTCAGTTTTTGATGATTTTTATAACTCATCTTCCCGTAATTTCCACATTAATTAATTTTAATGAGATGCATGTAGTTATGTGCTTTACCCAACATTTCTTAACATCTACCTACGTCCAAATGCTTTACAGTTTATACTTTTATAAACAACAAGAGGTCCGCCCCGGCTTCGCCCGTGGTACATGTTTACGTTTTCTCTCCATTAGAATCACGGAATATTATAAAAAAAGCATTATCTAAATTTTAGCCGTTCTCGAGTTTTGCGCATTTCACATATTTTGGCGTTTCATTTTTATTATATAGATCAATCTCCAAAAGAATATGACACCTTTTTTCACACCTAATAATTATCGATAACACGCACATCCCTATAACATTTAAAGATGGCGGATCGCCAGAGCTATTGACTATCCATTGACCACCTGGGATGAACTATATTTAACTATTGTGTCATGAACAGCAATGCACCTTGAAACTTTCACAATTCTCAAGTGCGAATGTGATTATACATGTATATTGTTTATTATTGTATAAGTAAATTAATAATACAAGTAGGTAGTGGAAAGTACCTTAATATGTATGAAATTAGGAAAAAATGTAACACACTCAAAAGTTTAGCTCAAAGATTAAAATATTATGTTAGACTTTTTTAAGAGCTAAAAGCTTTATAGAGCTACTAGCTTACCGCCCGCGGCTTCGCCCGCTTTGTCTAAAACCTAATAAATTATACACTAAAACCTTCCTCTTGAATCACTCTATCTATCAAAAAAACCGCATCGAAATTCGTTGCGTAGTTTTAAAGATTTAAGCATACAAAGGGACATAGGGACAGAGAAAGCGACTTTGTTTTATACTATGTAGTGATTTAGGGCTTAGAAACATATAGGAGGCAGGAGCTCTACCTGCATTAAGTATAATATGAAAAATCGAATAAATGACTTTGTTATGAGGTAATCACTTTTAACTAAATATGATTTAGTAACAATATTTTCCAAAAACATGTTAAAACTTCTAGCTAATTTTATTTGTTTTCTGATTGCATTACTTTCGATTATAGTACACTAGCTGTGCCCCGCGGTTTTACCCGCAGTGCTCCGCTCGTTGGTTTTAGCGAGATGATATTATGTAGCCTATAGCCTTCCTCGATAAATGGGCTATCAAACACCGAAAGAATTTTTGAAATCGAACAAGTATCGGATCCTGAGATTAGCCCATTCAAACAAACAAACAAACTCTTGAGCTTTATAATATACCATAAAGTAACTCAATAGTAGCATTTAAATATTACAATCGGTATTTTAATTAACGTTATCACGTTTCTAACATTTATATTGAAAAGCCACTTGACATTTTGCATTCCGCCTAAAGCCATAACGTTGTCCTTACTGTTTATTTGAAAGAAGATATCTTTTTTCGCAAATTCACTTTAATATTAGAAAACTGCCAAAAAAGAAATTCAAAACACAGACAATCTCCCTCAAAAATGTATTACAATGTAGACTACGAATAAACCAATTTTCGACAAAAACACTTTGTATATAATATTCGAAACAGGTCCATTTATTTCGGATCTTATTTAGTACAAACAAAAGAACTTTCTTTACAATATTCGTACAGATAACATATTATCTAACTTATGTCATACAATTCAATCTGCCAACAAATTCGCTTGCGGTTTCTAAATTACAACGACCTTCGTCGCTTTGACCAATTGTCCGTAATTCGGTCTCCAAAGAAATTGAAAGAACTCTTTATAGATGATTAATTACAATTGCTTCTTAATTTAAATTCTATATCGATGATAATACATGAGTTTCTATGAATAACTCTTTAACTAGTTACTGGCCCTTGCTCTACCCGGTTTAAAATTTAAACCGATATAAAAATAAAAAAATATTTAAATTTAGTCCCTCCTCGGTAGAATCATCTGACATTTTCAATATCCTTCCTATCCTACTAATACATAATATTATAAATGCGAAAGTTTGTGAGGATGTGTGTGTCTTTCGCGCAAATACTACTGAACCGATTACAATGAAATTTAGCACACATATAGAGGGTGACTTGGATTAACACATAGGGTAGGTTTTATCCCGGAAATCCCACGGAAACGGAAACTATGCGGGTTTTTCTTTGAAAACGCGGACGAAGCCGCGGGGGGAAGCTAGTACATAATATAGGTGAAGATTTCTTATCTCAGGT
>CAJQZM010043108.1:0-15056 GCA_907164665.1 Colias nastes
ATTTTATCAAAATTGGTTCATCCATTTATTATATATAGGGGTAAAAGTGGGAATGAAAAAAACGAATGTTGTAATTTATACCCAAGTGACAAATCAAATGAAAGTACACGACCTGTCAGAAAAATTAGTCAAATTTATCAAAATCGGTTCATCCATTTATTTGATATACGGTTAAAAATGAGAATTAAAAAATGAATTTTATCAAATTTACCCAAGTGACATATCTAATGAAAGGCGGCGTGTAAAGTACAATTAGGTGTATTTTATCAAAATTGGTTCATCCATTTATTGGATATAGGTATAAAAGTATGAATAAAAAAATGCATTTTGTCAAATATACATAAGTGACATATCAAATGAAAGGACATGACGTGTGAAGTATAATCAGGCATATTTAATCAAAATCGGTTCATCCATTTATTATATATAGTGTTAGACGTAACTTTTGATTAAATATTTTTGTGGATGAATAGTTGTCAATGTAGTTGTCATTATTTCATATCTGAACATGTTTAGCTGTCGAATACTATAAAAAGCCGCTTTCCTTTGACTCGTGGTGCATTCGTACGAATCGTGCCTAGGGGCTCAGACGTTGATTATACGACGTTCGACCCAACTACCCTCACTTTGCTAATAGTGGTTGACTTGCTGCGATTTGTTATCAACTAGCTACATCAATTAGGTAGCTGTGTAGAATCGCAGTACATTCTTATTACATTCAAACTAATATTTAACCCGGCCTCGCGTGTTATTTCTTACATCAGAAGTGGGATAGAATTCAAGCCCATACTTTTTAAATGTGTTTAAGTTTACGTAGTTTTGTAACGGCATACAGGCGTTTGTGTTTTTTCGTGCGTTGTGTAAAGTAAAAGTTTGTTACGTGGATTATTGTAACGGGAATGTAGTTCATCGAAGGAATTGTGTGTGATATCTGGGCTGCGGTCCAGGGTAGTTGTGTCTCTTTGTGATAAGCGATCCTCGATGCCTATGTCACAAATGAGTTGGTGTTGTTCCCATGATACGCTAACGAAGTGCCTCTGTCATGTGGAGTGATTGGTGTTCTGTAAGATCAGTGTGGCCGAGGCAGTGTGTTTTTGAAATCCCGAGATGAACTACCGTAGTATTGTAGTACGAGAAAAGGCGTACGAGGACTACGATTGTCAGTATGGCCGTGTTAGACATAACTTTTGATTTAAATTTTTTGTGGATGAATAGTTGTCAATGTAGTTGTCTTTATTTCATGTCTGAACATGCTTAGCTGTCGAATACTATAAAAAGCCGCGTTGATACGACGTTTGACCCAACTACCCTCACTTTGTAAATAGTCGTTGGCTAGCTGCGATTTTTTATCAACTACCTGCATCAATTAGGTAGCTGAGTAGAATCGCAGTACATTCTTATTACATTCAAACTAATATTTAACCCGGCCTCGCGTGTTATTTCTCATAATAGGGTTAAAAGTGGGAATTTAAAAAACGAATGTTGTCAAATATACCCAAGTGACATATCAAATGAAAGTGCATAACGTGTGAAAGTACAATTAGTCATATTTTTATCCAATTCGGTTTATCCATTTATTGGATTATAGCAGTAAAAGTGGGAATGAATAATCGAATGTGGTCAAATAATACACTCAAGCGGCATATCAAATGAAAGGGTATGACGTGTGAATTACAATTATTAGTCTGGTTTTATCAAAATCGGTTCATCCGTTTATTACATATAGTGCACCTAAGGGGTGATAGTGGAAATAAATAATCCAAATGAAGCATCAAAGGATATGACGTGTACATATAGGTACAATTGGCATGACGAAAGATTTTGAAATCCTCTTCCATAATGTGTGTATACGTTTACTATACAAGAAAAACCCTATATTTCGGTAATATACTTAAATTTAACGAAGATAAAAGCCATTTTTCAAAAAATATTTATTAACTGTGCCAAAACAGCTCGCAGGTGTCATGGCGTAGTCGTGACGTCACTCTTTAGTAAATACATAATTATTTGTACGCATTGCGAAGAAAATTAAAAAAAATATTTACTTAATATGTGTTATAGAAACGAATTTCAAAGTTTATAAGTGGTGTGCAGTATTGCAGTGTGAATCCACATAAAAATAATGCTCAAAAATGTGTTAGTAATTATTTCAAGCAAGAAAATAATAAGAAATGATTGTATAAAGTTGGCGCGGAGAATCCCGAACCACGTATTCGTGAATTCGCAATTATATTTCTGTTCTGAGTCGATAAAGCATACGTGAAACAATAGAAAATAAATAAAAAATGCGTATTCTCAACATATTCATAACAACAAAACACATCTGACGTGAGTTGTTTACTTAAGCGTGACGTCACGCGTGTTTGAGTCAAAATGGCGAACTGCAGAATTTCAATGTTTTATTTTATTGATAATCTCATTAATCTTAATGTTTTTAAGATTTCTAAGTCACTATATTTAATTTATTTATTATACATTTTCCCTTAAAAACACTAATACGATCATTTATGGATACTGTCGTCATGCCTATTAGACATGGTTTACATCAAAATCGGTTCTGCCATTTACTAGGGGTGAAAGGGAAAAGTTGAACGTCTGTGAAAGTAGAAGGATATGGGAGCGGGAGGATAGCCATACCCTGGAAATTTTGAACTCTTTTGTACCTAAGTTTTTTAGCTCAGTTTAGTAATAAATTTTACTAACAGTTCTTTTGTGTTATTATTTATTTAATTAATTTTATTTCTTAACTGTAAAATAATCTGCAAGTGCTTATTATTTAATTGTTTATGGTAGTACGTGTTTACTCAATAATTGTGTGTTAAGTAGTTTACTATGCAGTCACTATTCCACGCGGACGAAGTCGCGGGCACAGCTAGTATAAAATAAGTGTCGTTATGTTGTCCGCATACCATTTGATTGATCATTGACATTGACTGCGGAATAGCGTTTGCGAATTTATTTATTTCTATAAAGATCAAATAAAGGAATCAAATACCAACTTAATTATAGACAATATAGAAATATCAATTAACATTTGAGACGGTCGAATTTTTATTACTGTATCACGTATTACTTGTGATTTCTTCCGTGTTTCTTTTTTTGAGATGATCTAATAAAGGATCTAATCATGGACCAATTTCTGTTTTGCTTGTGTTTTGCTATAAAAATGCATATGCATTTAATAATTAAGCTGTTATTTAATAATCTAGGTTAAAAACAACAAATTTAACATCTGCTTTAGGTATACGTTTTATATAATACTAGCTGTGCACCGCCGCTTCGCCTGTTCACTGTTGAATATTGATCTTACCAACTCAGAAACCTTCGGGGGCTCATGCAATTTGCTAAGATCATCAGTCATCACATGATCAAATGCATAGTTTACGATACTATAAAGGACATACAGACAAACATTCATTTTTAACACGTTTTTATGCTAGACTCGATATTACCCACTTCATACGGACAGATTTAATTCAAACTTTGTACAAGTATGAAGGATCGGTGACAATACAATAATTTCATGAGTTCAAGATGGTTCAAGCGTGTTTTTAGTATGTGCCACAAACTTATCTGACCCGGTGGCAAAAACTGGAACTACGTGCCGCCATTTTGAAATGTCACATTTTCACAGACTTTTCATACGGAATATTTTTTAAATAAAAAGAAAGCGACATCAGTGACACCGTCACCGGGTCAGATAAGTTTGTGGCACTATATATTATAATTATTTATAAAGCTTCTATGACTATCATATAAGGAATGCCGTAGCCATTGCATCATAAGATTTATATGACACTTTTGATATTGCATTGGCCGAATATATTGGCCTTGTTAGTTGAATGAGATATACAACAATTAGCGTTATTAATAGTTGTATAAGAATAAACGAGCGGCGCACGCGCAGGTTTGTAGGTTTAGGGTGAGTATACACGAGGCGTTTAATTTATTTTTTGTTAATATTTAAAATTGTATTGAATACTTTAATTTAAAAGTAGCTATGGTTAAACTGGTAGAGGAATAGAGTTGTAGTGTCTGTTTGTTTTTTATAAGTTCAGCCTTTTATGATTATAATGAGTGTTTGAGCCTATGTTCTGCAGTGGACGTAAAGGCTGGAACGAACGAATGAGTGTAATAAGTGGCTTAAGTAAAACTGATAAACGATTAAATATAATTGTAGAATGTAGAGTCTGTTTGTAGTGCATAAATAACAGCTTTTTAAGGGATGTGAAAGTTTCAGTACCTAGGTACTTGAGCTAGCTATGTAATCATTTATTTTATACTATGTGTTTATGAGTAGAAGTATGTATGTGGATTGTAATATGTTCATGACTATATCTTCAACTTAAATATTCTTCTTTTATATTCTAAAAATATTTTAAACGCTTGTTCCTACACAGCCTAATAATGATCAACATTGGAGCATCAATACTATACATCTATGTGTGAAATGTCACTACTAATGCATGTTTGATCAAACCGCCCGCTCTATTTAAATGGAATGCTTTGATATTTGCCGCCTTTCCTTGTAATTTTACGTTAGGAATATTCGAAAAATGTATGTATGGGTGGTATAGGTAGGTATAGTGGGTGGCCAAATTATTGGAACGCAACTAATTTTCTAATTCCTGTTTAAATGTATCTGTTATTTATGTTTTTCGTATTAATAGAGTATTTGTTGTTAAAATTGTCCGTCGATTGAACGATTTAAAAACGAACAATGCTACAATAAATATTTTAAAAATTTGTCAATTTTGTTCAAACTAATTGTTACCTTAAAAAACAGATCATGAAGTGTGTAAGTGAATATCAATAAAGGTGGGCATTGAACTCATTGTGACTATAAATGGGCATAAAAAGCTAAAGATTACATAAAAACGTATTGACTCACGATATTTCGTCACTCATCATCATCGGATGACGTCAGCGTGTAAATCTATCATTCTGTGATAAACATCAAATGTGCGTTGAAAATTAACAAGTCGTCGTTTCGTAATGTGGCCCAATTCTTTATCATATGATTATTTGAATGTTGATTGTTACATATTTATCTATTGTGTTTAATTGTTTTTGAGTTATTTTTATGATTACTTCGGTGTACGGTGCTTTAGAGTTTCCAAAATATGATAAATACTTAAACGTGGTAGAGCTCTATTATATATTTCTAAATACAACACCTGCATATTTTTTCCCAAATAAAATATTTGTGCTTTGAAGACATTGTATTTACTTGAATTTTAATATTTACTATAATTTTTGCTTAGAACTTTTAATATAGTAGTGTTGGAAATCAAGAGTAAAAATATATCAGAAATAGCTTCATCCCGCAGATTTACTCACGTGATACTTAACGGATACAATTTTAAAAATTAAACTGTATGTTATTCCAGAACGTAGATTGAAATCTATGTTTATACAGAATTTGTGCAAATTCCATTCAGTAATAACCTTCTGATCTATAAATTAAAAAGCAACTAAAAATCTTGAATATCAAATGACGGATTTATTATACAAATAGGAAATAGGAATTCGATTATACTAATAACGATCGCAAATTATGACATAAATCTCATAGATCATTCGCAATGACCTTACCGTATGCGACACGATGTCATCAACGCATCATGGTCAATCGACATCACTGTTAATGTTAATGTGTTAACTAGCTTCTTGCCCACGACTGCACTTACATATTTACACAAGATTTTGAATATCAATTTTCGTTATTAATTTCACGCCCTGTAAGATAATAAGTGTATTCGCAATAATGGCCAATGTTTGTAATGTCAATGTCAGGTCAATTATTATAGAATAAAAACTCGTCTTGTCTTCATATAAAATTGTTAAAAATCCATTGAGTACTTTGAAAACTTAACGAATATAATACATAATATAATAGCTTCTTCTGCATAATTTTAATTCGTAGTTATTCTAGACATAACTAGAATTAAATTTTGTCCCAAATTATGTGTCCTGTACTGTAATTATGAAAATGTATTTCTTATAAAATATTTAGTGCAGACTCTGCAAGATCCCCTTAGCTTTTACTTTTGGGTCTACCTTTTTCAACTTAATAAATATCTGGCTCAAATTACATATTAAGTTGAACCTTAATTTCAATCCATTGTAGTTAAATTTCATAGGCTAAACAAATATATTATTATTGTTAGTTTACAAATAACTTTTTCATTACCATCTACATGACCTTTAATAATACTACTTAGGTTTAAATAAATATAACCTAGAATGATAAGTTCTATGATGTCATATTTTGAATAATGCATATTTGTGTTCGTCATAGACCATTTAGTATGCAGATTTTGAAGTACGTACGAAATAAAACTCCTATATTATGATTGTATTATGATTGATGCCTAGGGTTGTCACCTAATATAAACAGTGAATAAATAACATTATAATATTAAAGTAACTGTTTGTTGTATGAATGAATAAATTATGATGATACAGTACCATAAAAGCATGCTCTTTCACGGTAAAACAACAATATTTCTTTTGATCTTTTGTCTTTCTGTTTGTTCTAAATGGTCTGAAAATAATTCAGATTATGTAGTCAAGGCAAAATAGCCTATGTTTGTTTAAATTATGAATAAGGGTTGCCTCTCGAAACTTAAAGCAATTTTTAACCCAAGCATTAAAAAGAACAGTAAAACAAAATGCCACATACTCCATACGGGTATATTTATAGTCTCATTCTTTAGAACTAGTTCGCAAGTAATCATAACTTTACTCTCCATACATGATAACATTATTTAAATTAAGTAGATAAACACGCATGAATTAATCATTTCAATATTTATCGTTAATTTTTATCTTATCTGTGGAACAACGATCATACATTAGGATTTTTGGGTCAGCGTAATTCAAATAAAGCCTCCGTGACAGTTGCCATTCTATAGATTTTTTATTATCATCTTTTTTTTGGACCTGCAAAATTTCCCCTTTCTATTTTTTTTTGCAAAATAAAGTAGGTAATTTATGTGGTTCTCTAAGCTCTAATCACTACATAGTATAAAACAAAGTCGCTTTCTCTGTCCCTATGTCCCTATGTATGCTTAAATCTTTAAAACTACGCAACGGATTTTGATGCGGTTTTTTTAATAGATAGAGTGATTCAAGAGGAAGGTTTTAGTATATAATTTATTATGTTTTAGACAAAGCGGGCGAAGCCGCGGGCGGAAAGCTAGTGTATCCATAAAACACATATTATGTGCAATATATTAATTTGTTTCAATACGTTTTATACAATTTTTTATGTAACTGAAGTTGCAGAAAATGCGGGAAAATCATATTCAACTTTAATCTATGTTAACTGAAAAATATCAATTATAGTCTGTAGCCTAGTGACAAAAAAAATGAAACATTAATTCCGGAAATATTCCAACGCTAGTGTGTACACACCCTAAAACATACGACCGACTGACTTGGTTCTTTCTTCTGAACATAAAACTTGGCGCCATATATTTCATGGTGATTATCGACTGTCTTTATCGATATTAATTAAAAGTGTTGTTCATATATCGATATTTTGAAAGTTCGCATAAACTTGAATTTTATGCAATACAATGGAAAGCTGATAGAGTTACTAAATAAAATATTTATATCCAATTTTTCTAAATTCCAATTCCTTGGTTATTCTGTATATTGTTTTCATTTTGACGAAAGTATTTATCAGGTTCCTCACAGAATATGTATCGAAATTATAAGAGAGTAACCACTCTTCCATAAAACTGGTGAAATAAAAAAAATCATAAACTTTAATTAACCAAGAGAAAAATGACATTAAATTAATTACTTTTGAAGAGACCCATTATGCTACCTTGCTCCCTTTTGATTTGGCATAAATTTAAAAAACGTTTAGAACCTTAACATCGATTATAAAGAATCGTTAAATTATTTAAAAAAAATACACCTTTAAAGAACTTATGTTATTATAAAACAAATTTCTTTGCAGTAGTTAATATCGATTTAATATACAAGGAAAACGACCTTTAAATAACAAAGCAGTGAGTAATAATATAATATTCCTAAATTTAACAGTCCGTTAATTTCTGTATCATAACCTCTATCTTTTTAAACGACCATTAAACATTCCTAAACTGATTCGAACTTAAAAAAAACAAACCAATTTGCTGATTACGTCATCTACAATTATTATTATTGTTAATGGCGCCACAATTGACATTTCGAACATTTAAATTTGGAATACGTGACAAATTACTACAGATAAATATAGAACTCTAGTATAGTCTATGACTCTATGATGTAGAATATCTGTTACAGGTGTGTTTGGATATTAATGCAAATTCCTTTATTGCATATTATCTGATATCACTTATCCTTTCAAGTATTTGACAAGTTTATTAGAAATACATAATATAATATATTAACATAATTTTATCATGTAAAAGGTTTTACCTATTATTGTATACTCTGTGGTATTCATTAGATATTTGATATGCGCTAAAGGTTAAGCTATGAAATATTTTCTTGTCATTCTACCTATTTGTAAAGCATAGAATTTAGTTGTAAGTAATTTATCAGTCTTAAAATAAATAAAACAGATATTAAAAAAAACAACTAAGAATTAACACGTTAAAAAAGTAAAAACAAACAGAGAACTTCCTCTTTTTTTGAAGTCGGTTATATATTATTATTGGACAATGGTCCAATAATCACTACATAGTATAAAACAAAGTCGCTTTCTCTGTCCCTATGTCCCTATGTCCCTATTTCCCTTTGTACGCTTAAATCTTTGAAACTACGCAACGGATTTTGATGCGGTTTTTTTTAATAGATAGAGTGATTCAAGAGGAAGGTTTATATGTATAATAACATCCATTAAATAGTGGAGAAGTACTGTTATTTTTGAGGTTTCTAATGTGATGTCGTAAAAAATTACATTTTTTGCGCTTACATTGCAAACGCAGGCTGAATCTACGAGTTTTATCAAAATAATGTACTAAGTATTGTACACATTGAAAAGGTCTACAGAAAAGTCCGTGATGGTATATTTCTATCTCTTATGGATAACCCACAATAACTTTTTTTTGTCATTTACTTTTTACGACAAATAATGGCTAATTTTCGAAGCGATTTTAACCAATACAGCATTAATCCTTAACCAATTAAATACCTTGAATACATTGTTCATTTAATATAGATCTATATGGCCCTTTACACCGTATGATTTAAGTGAATATTTTCGAAGATATTACAGATTTAAAAATTGCGGGACGTAGCGTTTGCGGCGGTACTGGCCGGCCGCCCGGCTATAATATATTTTATACCCGTGCGAAGCCGGAGCGGGCCGCTATGTTTTTATAATACAACGTTCACAGTTTTTCTGTAGTGTATTTAGTATCAGCATTGCACCCGTGCGAAGCCGGGGCGGGTCGCTAGTAATATATATTTAATTTTTTCTTTGCTTTTCCTGAAATGTAAATTTTTAACTAACCTTGGTATTACCACATAAGAAGCGTGACGTTACATTTAAGGTATTTATTTAAATTGAAAACTGTACTTTTTTTGTTACCATAAGAACTACAACATAAGAAATAAGAACTATGGCTTGACAATAGTATTATGTCAGAATGAATGACGTCATCCGCTCGATGACAATGGTAATAAAAAAAAAATTATTTGTGGTATTTTTAGGTATTTATAGATACAGTTATATGTACAAAAACTTATTTAGTAGTAGTTTATCGTCATTGTAAAAATATGTATGAAATAAATTAAATTTGATTGCATAATATCCTATCCTATCCTGCGAAAGTTTGTGAGGATGGATGTATGAGTATGAGTATGTATGTTTGTTACTTTTTCACGCAAACACTACTGAACCGATTACAATGAAATTTAGCACACATGTATAGGGTAACTTGGATTAACACATAGGATAGGCTCTATCCCGGAAATCCCACGGGAACGGGAACTATGTGGGTTTTTCTTTGAAAACGCGGACGAAGCCGCGGGCGGAATGCTATTAATATTACCTATATTTATAAATTGAAAATTAAGGTTTAAATTGAATCTTGATGCAATATGCATGTGATACTATTGGATTGCAAACTTAGTTGTAACTTGCAATGAACATAAATAATTAAATCAAAATGGACACGCAGTATTAATAACATTTCATCTTAAAGACACTTACTACACTACTATGCATAAAATTATATTATAAATTTTGCATAGTTTTCACATAAACCGACTAACAAGTAATAAACTGATCATAAATACTATAATATAACGGCTTTTTGACCGATTTTGACGGAATTGAAAGAGATACTTATCTATATACTAATATTATAAAGCTGAAGTTTGTTTGTTTGAGCGCGCTAATCCCAGGAACTATTGGTCCGATTTGAAAAATTCTATCGGTGTTTGATAGCTTATTTATCGAGGAATATAATATAATAAGCTATAAGCTATATATCATTACGCTAAGACCAACAGGAGCGGAGCACTGCGGGTAAAACCGCGGGGCACAACTGGTCAAATATAAACATACAAACATATTTATATGTGTAAATAACGCGCTAATCTCATACCATGATGTTTTTTAGCAGTATTATTTCCAGGATTAGAAAGTGACCTCTATAACTGTATCATTTTTCCACACTAGAATTAATACTCCTAAAAGACATAATGGAAATTGGAAACCTACTAATATTAGTTAAAATAGTATTATATTATCTGTGGTATATAGCCAATCGAGAAAGACTTATCGCATATCAGAAGGCATAGGAGCGGAGCATCATTGAAAAATGTCGCGGGAAAACCAAGTGTTATTAAATTTAAAGCAATGATGTTTTTTTCTTTTTTTTTAGGGGTGGCCTGTAGAGACTGCATCTATCCATACTTAATACATATTATAAATGCGAAAGTAACTCTGTCTGTCTGTCTGTTACTCAATCACGCCTTAACTGCTGAACCAATTTGCATGAAATTTGGTATAGAGATATTTTGATACCCGAGAAAGGACAAAGGCTACTTTTTACCCCGGGACATAGGATAGGTTTATCCCGGAAATCCCACGGGAACGGGAACTATGCGGGTTTTTCTTTGACTACGCGGACGAAGCCGCGGGTGGAAAGCTAGTCTTTTATAATATTACCGACTATTTACTGTACGACTTTTATGTAATTTTAATTGCAATAAAGAATTTTCATTAATTCAAACTTTGTTTCATTATCGAACATAAATATTTATTATTGGTATAATTATTATGTCGTTTATCAGTGTTATAAAACAATTTCAAATTATAAACATATTTAACATTTTTATGAAAAAATATAAATATATCATTAGGTTTACACACGTGGATTACGTAATAGCTAATAAAATTCGTTTTTATTTATAAGCCGAGGCTATTCCTCTTGTTTTATTGAATAATACCACACCCCGGACACTCCATACAAAATTATCGTTTTGACAGTCACACTGTAGAGACTACAAATGTGTGTGTTAACGCTTTATGGTTGGCACATTTTTGACTAGCGTAAAAAAAAATTCGCGTTTTTCTGATGAAATACATCCGTAAACAGCACAGTATCTAACCATTTTCTACGAAAAACGATAATCACAAATCCAAAATAATAAAATTACTTTAAGTCAATTTGATTAATGTTGTCAATCTTCGTTGCGTATCGTCCCTGTAGAAAAATGTGGACCATTTTTAGACTGATCGTGCGGGGTGAGGTAAGTGTTTAATTTTGGCGGGAGGCGGAGAGTGTCCGTTCTGTAGCGTTTAGCTACTATTATGTATTCTGTGATAATACTATAATACCTAATACCTACGCATATCATTATAGAGATTAGAGAGCGGTTGAATTCAAAGTAAGTAAAATGTCTTAAGGAATAAATACAGGCTAATTAGTATAAATATTAATACAGGCTAATTAGTATAAATATTAAAACTGCTTTTAAAGAACGAGAACAAATTTTAATTGTTTTAATTGCATGAAAACTGTTATAATTGCTCACTTTTTTTAATAAATCCCAATAAGCGTTCTGTCTTGTAGAGTCACATTTAGACACCTACCTTCTTCTGGGAGACATGCATATTAATTAGTAATTACATTCATAATATTATCAAGATTGACTTTGTATTGATTTTACATAAATACTATATTATGGTGACGCGTGTCCCCAACTCAAGTGAAGAATATTTTCATTTGCCTATTATAAAAAGGTTTAATAATTCCTGTATGGTGTCATTGTAACAGAAAAAACAAGGTTAGAACTCATGTTTATGATAATACGTGTCTCAAATATTATTGTTACGAATTTTCAAAGTCAACAAATTGTTATTCATACCGCGAAGGCTCAGAAATCTTTACGATAGTTTTAACGCACCGCATAAATATCGATAAGTGACATCACTACGTCTCTCTCACAAGGAAAAAGTGAATGCATTTTCGAAATCGCTGTTATCGATAAAATATTTTGTCGAGTCACGAAACGTAGGCTTTGTTTTAAATTTATTATTACTTTCCAATGGGGTTACATTTTAAATTTACGTGTAAAGAAACGTATGGCATTACAAAATGTGAAAGTTTTGCGTGTTTTTGAATCAATCAAAGATTAAGCAGATATTTTTTTTTTATCTTTTTGAATCCGCGCTTGCACATGTAATTTTTGCCGACGAATCTTGATAAGTCTTGTACTTTAGCTACTATTTATTTACTCATGTGCATTACTGACTCTACTGCGTCAATTCTTCTTGTCAAATCCTATGCACGCATTCTATAATTATTATGTTATACACAAACTTTTAATGTTATTTGTCATGTAAATTTTACGTGCGTTATTAGTGCCTTACTAATGTTTCAGTTTTTGATGATTTTTATAACTCATCTTCCCGTAATTTCCACATTAATTAATTTTAATGAGATGCATGTAGTTATGTGCTTTACCCAACATTTCTTAACATCTACCTACGTCCAAATGCTTTACAGTTTATACTTTTATAAACAACAAGAGGTCCGCCCCGGCTTCGCCCGTGGTACATGTTTACGTTTTCTCTCCATTAGAATCACGGAATATTATAAAAAAAGCATTATCTAAATTTTAGCCGTTCTCGAGTTTTGCGCATTTCACATATTTTGGCGTTTCATTTTTATTATATAGATCAATCTCCAAAAGAATATGACACCTTTTTTCACACCTAATAATTATCGATAACACGCACATCCCTATAACATTTAAAGATGGCGGATCGCCAGAGCTATTGACTATCCATTGACCACCTGGGATGAACTATATTTAACTATTGTGTCATGAACAGCAATGCACCTTGAAACTTTCACAATTCTCAAGTGCGAATGTGATTATACATGTATATTGTTTATTATTGTATAAGTAAATTAATAATACAAGTAGGTAGTGGAAAGTACCTTAATATGTATGAAATTAGGAAAAAATGTAACACACTCAAAAGTTTAGCTCAAAGATTAAAATATTATGTTAGACTTTTTTAAGAGCTAAAAGCTTTATAGAGCTACTAGCTTACCGCCCGCGGCTTCGCCCGCTTTGTCTAAAACCTAATAAATTATACACTAAAACCTTCCTCTTGAATCACTCTATCTATCAAAAAAAACCGCATCGAAATTCGTTGCGTAGTTTTAAAGATTTAAGCATACAAAGGGACATAGGGACAGAGAAAGCGACTTTGTTTTATACTATGTAGTGATTTAGGGCTTAGAAACATATAGGAGGCAGGAGCTCTACCTGCATTAAGTATAATATGAAAAATCGAATAAATGACTTTGTTATGAGGTAATCACTTTTAACTAAATATGATTTAGTAACAATATTTTCCAAAAACATGTTAAAACTTCTAGCTAATTTTATTTGTTTTCTGATTGCATTACTTTCGATTATAGTACACTAGCTGTGCCCCGCGGTTTTACCCGCAGTGCTCCGCTCGTTGGTTTTAGCGAGATGATATTATGTAGCCTATAGCCTTCCTCGATAAATGGGCTATCAAACACCGAAAGAATTTTTGAAATCGAACAAGTATCGGATCCTGAGATTAGCCCATTCAAACAAACAAACAAACTCTTGAGCTTTATAATATACCATAAAGTAACTCAATAGTAGCATTTAAATATTACAATCGGTATTTTAATTAACGTTATCACGTTTCTAACATTTATATTGAAAAGCCACTTGACATTTTGCATTCCGCCTAAAGCCATAACGTTGTCCTTACTGTTTATTTGAAAGAAGATATCTTTTTTCGCAAATTCACTTTAATATTAGAAAACTGCCAAAAAAGAAATTCAAAACACAGACAATCTCCCTCAAAAATGTATTACAATGTAGACTACGAATAAACCAATTTTCGACAAAAACACTTTGTATATAATATTCGAAACAGGTCCATTTATTTCGGATCTTATTTAGTACAAACAAAAGAACTTTCTTTACAATATTCGTACAGATAACATATTATCTAACTTATGTCATACAATTCAATCTGCCAACAAATTCGCTTGCGGTTTCTAAATTACAACGACCTTCGTCGCTTTGACCAATTGTCCGTAATTCGGTCTCCAAAGAAATTGAAAGAACTCTTTATAGATGATTAATTACAATTGCTTCTTAATTTAAATTCTATATCGATGATAATACATGAGTTTCTATGAATAACTCTTTAACTAGTTACTGGCCCTTGCTCTACCCGGTTTAAAATTTAAACCGATATAAAAATAAAAAAATATTTAAATTTAGTCCCTCCTCGGTAGAATCATCTGACATTTTCAATATCCTTCCTATCCTACTAATACATAATATTATAAATGCGAAAGTTTGTGAGGATGTGTGTGTCTTTCGCGCAAATACTACTGAACCGATTACAATGAAATTTAGCACACATATAGAGGGTGACTTGGATTAACACATAGGGTAGGTTTTATCCCGGAAATCCCACGGAAACGGAAACTATGCGGGTTTTTCTTTGAAAACGCGGACGAAGCCGCGGGGGGGAAGCTAGTACATAATATAGGTGAAGATTTCTTATCTCAGGT
>CAJQZM010043115.1:0-17070 GCA_907164665.1 Colias nastes
TCACAGGTTTTGTATACCCCTTGGTATACCCCTAAAACTTTTACTTATGGGTATAACCGCGAAAAATTGTACATAAGTTATTTTTTCAATGTTCCCATTTTATTTCTCATATGGCATCAACGTTTTTTGACAATAAGTGTTTTGTTAGATATGTATTAATAAAAGGTATGCTTGTGTTCTTTTAGATTATTTCATAAAACTCAATCTATCTCTTGCAGAAATATTTTATTTTATATTTTTTTTACTGGCTCCACTTTTATGTCCATATAAAAAATATGTGTCCACCTAACACCCTTGTGACAAAAACTGATAACCACTACGAAATGGTATGACTGACTCGCATTTTTATGAAAAATTTAAGTTATTCGATTCTTATTCAACATGTACATAAAAATCTTTTAATGCACAAGGCCTTAATCGATTTTTTATTATTATTTTAAAAACTGTCCACTTTTTTTATACGTGTGTAACGTCACGTATGTAACGTCTCTAACTGCCAAGAAGCTTATATCTAATACACTGGAGATTTCAGTATGAACATTAACCAAACATTAACTTGTAACAAGAAAATATGATGTTGAATGACGCCTGTATGTTTTTTATCCCTTTCACACCTAACTTGGCAAGTTGGTGTGAAAGGGATAAAAAACATACAGGCGTCATTCAAGGTCATATTTTCTTGTTACAAGTTAATGGTCATAGACCATAGTGCAATCTCCAGTGTATTAGATAATATAAGCTTCTTGCTAACTGCCATACTATAAGAATTATCAGAATCCTTCTCTAATTTTCTTGAGTGGCAACACTATCTGGCATGCTGGCAACATTTAAAAAACAAAAGCATCCATTTTTTCTTTGAGAGAAATGGTGTTTTGTGTTGATGTGAGATTTGTCGCTCGAAAAAAGTGTATTTAAAGTGTTCGATTGCGAGGTAAGTATATATATTCTGTCTTATTATTATAAATCTTTACGTAGGTTTACTATAAAACTAAAGAATCAGACTACTTCGTGGTTCTTAGCATTCACAATCGAGTAGTAATTTTAATTTAAGGCTATGTCGCACGCATTTTTTGTCATGATTGTAACGATGTGTAACGAAATGTGTTACGTTACAGTCATGACATATTGTTAGGCTTAGAACACATAGGTCTATTAAAAAATTGCGCGAAAAAAGGACGATAATATTTTCAAATCTAAATGGCTGAACGGATTTTGATGTGCAAGATATCATTGGATTGGTCTTTATCTATAGTTTTCCATTAGCTTATTATGTTTTACAAAAATTAAAAAACTGACACTGCAAATTCATAACACGCAGTTGGAGGCTATATAAGATGTATAGAATGGGTAGAGGCCAGTAATATTTTGTAGCCGTGTAGCCTCCGACTGCGTGTTATGAATTTGCAGTGTCAGTCGGGTTTTTTTAATTTTTTTTATTAATTATTTTTTCAAATGAGAAAATCAAATTACAGATGGTGTTGACGAATGCCGAAAGGCAAAAAAAAATATCGAGAGAAGTTACAAGTTCAAAATCCCGAGAAATATAAAGAACTACAAACGAAAAATTCAGAAAGGAATAAAAAGCGGAATAAATATCAATTTTTTTCAATACAATTTTGATTTATGCATCTTTTTGTTTTAATTCATTATTTTATGATATGAATTGGTTTTACCTACCTATATCTCCATTTTTTCCTGTCGTGTGAGTGTAAGACACCGTGTCGACGTTAATTTTTTAATGCTAGGAAGAAAAGATAACTGTTATATGTACTAAGCTTTATAATGGTCATGTAAGTAACATTCAGTCATGTATGTAACGTTTGTTATGATGTCATGAATGTAACGGTACAATTTTTCGCGGTTATACCCTTATACATCCCTTATAGCTTTTAGGCTAAAAGTCCATGACTGTTGTCTAATATTTCGTCTCATTGCAGATATAGGTATTATACATACAGTGATGGTTGTAAATACTGTTTTATCAAATAATATTTAGAACTTAGAGTATATTTATAGACTACATAAATAAAGACCTAAATATATACTCTAATAGCGGCAGTACACATGGGGCCAAGGCGCTGGGCCAACGTGTTGGGAAAAAATGAAGGATATCAAGATTCCTGTTCTCACATTGGCGTACTGATCATTCTGCATTGGCGCTTCAAAGATGGACGTAGTCCGTAGAAGTTCTTGCAGCCGCGGCAATTTATTTATACAGTGCGTTTAATTATTACGTACATGTGCACCAATAACTCTTGAGTGTACTCTGCCGTCTGCGATGATACCATTTTCCAATCTCTATTTTCCTTTTTTTATTTCTGTATAAATAAACATTATTAAAAAATATGTTTAGATTTTATCAAATGTTTAAAATGTGTACATTTTACATTTAATTTAATTTTAACTACTTACCTATAAAACGAAACTTTAAAGATTACGGACGGATGTATTGATTGGTGATATTTGATAATATTATTTATGTAATAAAGCACAATTTGATCAAAATCATGCTCATTGTATATTGTTATTTAATTTTTAAGAACAAGTAACTGTTTCATACAATTTTACTCATTTTATAAATATATTCATTTTTTTATCGAAAATGTATGAAAGTGAGTTATGAAAAACATCTAGAATAATATAATAAATAGAAAATAAAACATCTAATTTATTGAGTCATATGGTTTTTATTTTTGTGTAGTTCATGCCGTGGATTCCAAATTATTCCTTCATGTCGATACAATAATTCTACGAATTGTAAAACCTTATTGCTTGTCCACATCGGCGCCGCCATCGCTATCGGAACATGGAAACGTAAATTTCATTGACGCGCAACGATACTGTCTCCGCTGACGAGTAACAACAAACTGAACAAGACACCAACGTGTGAACGCTGTTTGCGGAGCGCGCCAAGATCCTTTGAAGTGTGCACAAAAAACCGACAACATTCGGATGGCCTGCCAATATTGGCGCCAACTAGGCTAATGAAGCCAACATACCGCCAAGTAGCTCTCTACACGTTGGCCCAACCCGTTGGCCCAACACGTTGGCCCCATGTGTACTGCCACCATAAGACTTAGAAGGTTTCAATTTTAAGTAATAATTAAAGCAGTTAATGTTCAAAAAAATTTTATAATCAATTTTTGATTTCATAGATACGGTACGTATGTGAATTATATAGACCTCAAATTTTGAGGTCAGTGCTGTATACTCAAGAAGTAAAATGAGGCGAGGCGCTGCTTTTGTGCTTGTAGCAACACTAAGGGCGTATTCAGAAAGAAAGCTTGAAACTTATAAGCGCTTATCGGCGCTTGTCAATGCTGGTTCGTTCTACACAAAGGAAACAGGTTGAAGCAGACCAAAACAAATTTTATATGGCGCTGACAAGCGCTTGTTGAAGCTTGTCGGAACTTGTCGGCGCCGATCAGCGCTTATCGGCGCATGTTCATATATTTTCCTGCGCGGGTTACCAGCGCTGACAAGCGCCGATAAGCGCTTATAAGCGCTTATAAGTTTCAAGCTTTCTTTCTGAATACGCCCTATCTTGTTAAATATAGCACAACTCTATTGATAGGACGATTTTGATACTAGCCTATTAAAAATAATAAAAAAAATACGTGTGGCACAGAGCAAGTAATAGGTATAGTAACGTGTGGCACTCGAGGACTGCCGCGGTAAAGCTACTGTGGTAAAGCTATTGCATAGCATCGTATCGCTGTGCCGGTTGGAGTGTTAACACCCCCCGGTGTTAGGTTTTTTCGTTACGGAATTTTTACATTCGGTCGCCGCACTCAGTCTGAGATAAAAGCTATGCAATAGCTTATCGATATCTCTATAGCTACGAAATTAGACAACTGTTGACAAAGCGCGAGCCTAATATTATTTTATACTTGCTCTGTAGTGAGCCTGGAATATAGCAGGAATGGAGTGGAACCTGTGAATGGAACAGTCGAATAGCGAACTATAGATACGGTTTTTATAAAATAAAGTATATTTAAATGATCTCTTAATTTTTTTATGGGATGTTTATAGTAATTATATTACATAATATTTAGTAAAATAGTCCCGCAAAACGTCTGATTCCTCCCGCACGTCCCGCAATTTGCGCAAAGTGGAAAAAAGTTAAATTTTAACCAAATTGTTGGCCATTGAGCAATACCAAGACATATGCATGAATCAATTTTTCCTTATTTTACTTTATTTGTTGCAGTTTTAATTTTTAAAATATAATTTCTAGTAGAATAGATTAATTTGGAGCCATATACATAGCTATATATGTTTAAAAAGCTTGATCAGTCAAAATTGCCACAAATGTCAGATCTCGCTGTCAATGACATAGGTATATGTCGTAGAGCAATGACTAAGCTTATTCATTGTCGTAGAGTGAGAACGGTATATGTCAATTTATCAAATGTCAGCTTCAGAAAATCGACATCCAAGATTTAGAACTATATAAAAATAAATTCTAATATTTAGCTATCTTTATACAAACATATAATACGTACCTTTATTCGAATCATCGTATAAATTTTAATAAGTAATTTCAAGCCCCTTAATGCTTTATTTACCTTAATTTCATTCAGTGCTAATAACGTAAACATAAAATTACATTCCCCTTAGTGATACACAAAGTTTTGTACTAAAAATCTTCACATTTTACGCATAATACCAAGATTTCTCATAATCTTAAAGCTGGCGTCCGAAAATTATCCCAAGGTTATAAAAAATAGAATTAAAATATATTACAATCACCATTATAAAGATTATATATTTTATACATATTATTAATGTTCATTTATAGAAGATGCTCGATGGGTGGTACTGCCGCTCTATGGCTAATATGCAAGCTAATGAAGAAGCAAGTGTAAATAGTAGTAGTGCTGTTGCTGACACCTCTCAAGCAGATTCAAATAAAGATTATTCTAGCGAAAGCAGTAGTGATCCAGAGCCTGAACCGAATTATAGAGCACAATACTTGGCTTTAAAAAAGAAATTGAAATATTTGATTTATGTGAGTTTCCAAATTAGAATATTGTTGTAGAATTACATACCATACTTATTAACACTTATTTTAAAGCTTCTACTAAATGTTTCAGGAAAATGAATGCTTTCAAGATGCTTTAAGGTCCAGCCAAAAAAGGTTATTAAAAGTATCAAGGGATCGAACTTTTTTATTAGATAGATTACTGCAGTATGAAAAGCCTGATAGTTCTACATCTGAAAGTGAAGATACAGAGTCATCTGATGATACAAGTTGTACCAATATAGATACAGTGAAAAGGTATGAATAGGGTTATACTTAATTCATATATTATAATAATATACTTACTAAAATTTTAAATAAACATTATACTTACAGAAAGAAAATGGAAGCCAATGCTAGTCAACCAGCTTTATCAACACCATCTTCAATGAACAAAGGTCTCAATAGTAATATCAAAAGGAAAAGAGCAGTTGTTCCTAAAAAACCTACAAATGCTAATCATCCTGTAAGACAAAAATGATATGCCTAAGAAATGTTTTAAAAACTGATTATAGGTGGTAAAATAATGAGAAGTTACTTACTACTAGTCTTTGAGGTTTATGTCTGATTAGATTTATATTTAGACTTAGTAATAATTATGTATTTGTGTATTCAAAGAATACCTAGTATGTAATATAGACATAAAAAGTTTGTATTATTGAAGCAAAATGAATTGCTTTGTAAATATTGCATTAAATGAGTCAAAACTATGTAACCCTCTTTATTAAAATTTTTATTATTTTTGACATTTTATAACAAAATAATATTTTAAACCCTTTTAATTTTAAATTTTGTTTTTGTGTTAAGTTAAGACTGATTCTACCGATTCTACCTAGAGATGGCCAATCACAAATTCAGAAGAAAAAAAATATACATTCACAAATTAGAACACACATTTATTTTCATTGTGACACTATCCTAGGACATTCAGAATTATTTTATCCTAAAAATATGATCATTTCAAATGTGACCAAGAAAATATTTTATAAACAGTCATAATAAAGGATTTTTATAAAAGTTATCTGTAGCCTAAAGGCTATTCACAACTGCAATAACAGCTACAGAACCAAGTCTGAATATAAATTTTTTGTACACTGTTTTAAATAATTTCATTTTATTATTTATTATGTTTTTCAAAGGCTTTTCACATTTAATTGAATTGTTGCAGCAAGGTAGTACAAACTCACTGGCCAAAGCATCACCCGCTCTTGGATTTGGACTAACAGCAAGCGATGGCCACATGACTCCTGAGGAAGTAGAACGTCATCTACAATCTAGACAAACATATTTAAAGTTATTACCTGAACGTGCACCACCAACTGTGCCCACAGAGATGTTTAGCAATGATCCATCTCTGGACAGGTAATCAATATTAGGTATATTAGTTATAAACTATTTATTTGAATAAATATTCTTAAAGTATATTTTATTTTTTTCAGTGAATCCAATGATGTTCTGGAAAATTCACCAAATGTGGAGGAGTGGTTTGATTAACAATATCTTACAAGTTTGATGGAAATTGTTTTTATAGTACATCGAACATCAATAATTTTAAAATTAGGTACTTTTGTAGTTTGTGACTGTATTAGGGTTGATAATATGAAAGTGATTATAATGTATTCATACACATTCAATCCTGTGAAACAATGTACCAATAAGAATTGTTTTTCTGAATCCATGTATCTCATAATATATTATAGAAGTCTTATAAATAAAAGAGTTCTTAAATATGTATTTGATTAAATATTTTATTAAGACAATAGTTATTATATGATTTGAAGCACAAGGGAAACAACTATAAATCCGTATTTGAGACTATCTCAAAATTTCATGCAAATTGTACACATAAATCACACAATACATCTAGTTATGTACCTGAAAGCTTTAATAATATATTAACCATTTCGTAATATACATATATATATTAAATATAGGATTAAATTCAGTTTTAAACATTTTTCTAATACCTTACCAAATCTATCATGCAACTCAAAGTTCAGCATACCTACTCTAGTGTAGAATAACAACATTCAATATGCAATAAAACTACCAAAAGTCCTAATCTATATTGTTGTAATAATATGGTACTTGATTTAATAAAAACCCCTACATGAGATTCCATAAACTCAGAACTTATATGTTTAACAAATTTTATATCCACTCATATCAAATGTTTGATATTACATGGTCTTAAAATTATTTTACATTTACAATTTCATAAATATATACATAATCAAGGAATATCTGCAGTAAGCATGTGCTAAGGAATGCATAACAACAATGATTCATATTCTCATGAAATCATAATTAACAGTATTGTGAAAACCTTATCACCACCATACATATATAAGATACAGCCGCAATCAATCAGTTAACAGTAGAAGCCATTGAATTCAATAACATCAGATTTAAAAGTAAACAATAATAATAGTTAAGGAATCATGAACCAGCATTATTTTCTTAATATGTACAAGCATTGTAAGTGAATTCGTTTTGAGCGATTTTGATACCTCCTATACAAGATAATATATGGTGTAAAAGTTTTTTTATTTTTCAAATGAAATAACATCATACAGCAAATAAGAATATACATAATCTGGTAGAGTTTTTGTTTGAACATGGAACAATGGAAGCTGATGAGTGTCAATAGTAATCAAATCTCATATTATGGATATTCTTTATACATGAACATAATTTGGACAAAGACAATATGTGCTGTGTTATTGATTTGTAAGTATATAGTTTATTAGGCGGATACACTATACATTTTTCCAATACAAGAATTTACTACCTGTGCTCTTACATTAAAGTACTTTAATCAATAATATAACCATAATGTTATTGCCATGATACATGATATGAAAGCAATAAATTGTAACACTTCAAAATCCTAATAAGAGCTTATTTTCTTAAATAGTTTGTCATTACAAAGTACAATGTTTACTATAATATGCTAGTTTTTGACATGATAAACCACAATTAATAACATTTTTAATTTTTATATAAATTGTACAAGATACATTTTACTATTACAAAAATGGTCAAAGGAGTATAGTGTCATCTCATTGCCATTAACTTTGGTTGTTTGCACCTACATAACAATAAATCTATTACATTGCTTAATATTATAGCTACAGAATAAACAGCAAAGTTCCGGTTGTTTGAATATATAATTTAACATGAAATATACACCAAAAGTTACACTTATAGATATGATTAACATTCAATTTTTATAAACATAATACACTCTTAAGAATACTTTTCATTTTCAAAACAAGCTTATCTATGTGGTATGTAGCTTAAATTTTTACTTAAAATGTTATTAGTAAACATTAATACATCCACATTTGTTAATCAGTAACCAAAATTGATATAAATAACAAATTTATAAGTTATTAAATAATATTAAGATCATTTTAATGACTTACATAAATTTACAAAATATCTACATAAAAATAAACTTCAATATATTATTTTGTCTTTTTATGTACTTTATGATGAATCTTTAAAAAAAAATGATAACTAAAATTTACATAAATTTGTTTAAACTTAATATTTACTGAAATTTAACCGAGCATGCATTATCTATGAAAATAATGGCCAATTATTGAACCATTCTATGTTATTTTTATAAAATACTTTCAGTATTGAGACAGATATTTATAATGTAATCTCTAATGGCATTTGGATTTGATTACATAGAATAGATTTATAATTATACCTGCCTGTTTTTTTTAGAACTGATCTGCCAAAAGATTACAAATTTCTTGAGAAACTGTTTCTTTACTTGATCTTACAGTAAGTCTAAACATTTGAGCTTGTTTATTCGGTTCTAATCTCATAAGACAGCCTACCTGTTGAAGCCTGGTATGGACAATTCCAGCACAAACAAAGTTATCAGGGTTAGGATCAATACCATCTAAAAGCTGCATACCAAAACCAGATAATTTTGTACGGGTTGCAGCTATATCAATAGAACCTTGTGCCTTAAAAATTTTTTGTGCTCTCTGTTGTTCCCCACCCAAGTTTTTCCACCTTGCAAAAAATGATTCACCATTCATTTCAGTTGGCTCAAAAAATTTGTTCAATGTAAGAGGGAGTTTCATGGTTATTTTTTGAGGAACATTATTGTAAACGAAAGACACAGACATGCTTGGTGCATCAGCAAAATCTTCAATGCATTCAGCAGTCAGCATTTGCTGGATTTGAGCACCTGCTTCCAAAATTGGTTCCATGGGTTTCATTTGCACATTAAGTTTATGCAAATCTGTCCAAATTAATTCTGGGTGCACATTCTGAATAGCAAATTGTGTCTTATTTCCATAAAACAAGCCAATTCTTCCAAGATTCTGTCTAAATTCACTCTTGACCCCAATTTGTATGAGGTCATTTTCAAATAGAACTCCATTATTTTTAAACAAAAACTTCTTGATGTTATTTTGTTGGACTGTTGTAGGGCTCATTTTAGGAGCTGTGTATAAATCTCCAAGAACATCCAGTAAACCATTTCCTGTAGTGGTTGTTGTAATTCCAGGAGGGGTGGCCAAGCCTAAAAGATCTGCACTGGAGCTTACTGAATTAGCAGAATTGTTAATAACAGGTGCCGGAGTAGCAGTTGGTTGAGGGCTCTTTGATTCTCTGACATCATCTGGAATACGTCCTGGTTTTTTCTTTTTCAAAACAGCCAAAATTGAAGATTCTCTTTCTGGGAATGCTGGCATTTCCTCCAGTACTGTTGCTAATACATCAGAACTAGCAACAATACTCAGCTGCAAGTATTCAGATGCTCTCTGTTGCAGCTCCACATCCGCTGAGCGTAGATTAGAATCTGCTCTAAATACTTCCTGAACTCGAGATTTTATCTCTGGGAAAAGGTTAACAAGTTTTATATAAGTGGAAAGAAGTAATGCTCTTGTTGCGGCTGAACATAAATGATACTTAGAATGAAGGAGTTCAAATTGGACCTGGGGTGATGATCTAGTATCACCAGCAATTAAATTTCCAAATTCACCCAAAATATACCCTCCCACTTTAACCATATTCTCATGACAGGTAGGAGCTTGTAAAGCTTCAAAAACTGTTTTTGCTGCATATGCTTGAACCTCCTCCCTATTTATTACGATCTGAATAACTCTGTACCATACTTCCTCTGATACATAATCTCCTGCTATTCTAATAAGATTAAGTATCACATCAACATACCAAGTGAAGTCTGTTGCATATTTTTCAGCTAAGATAGCAACTTTCAAGACCATTTCTTCCCTTATTGAATAGTCAGCTGTTTCTAGATAAGCTAACATTTCTTGTACTATTTCTTCAGCATTGGTTTTATCACACATTGCATATAGTAAGTCAACAGCTTGTTGTCGTACAGATACATCTTTCTCCATTTTCATTGAAAGAATAACAACTTCTTGATGTTTTTTGACAGCTTCATGTGAGAACTCTGAAGTAGCCAGATGGCACATGGATTCAAGAGCTAAGTAACGCAGATTTGTTTCTCGGTTACTTAAAAATTGGCCAAGCTGATTACAAGCTCGAACTAATAAATTAGGCTCACTGTCATTATGTATTATTAGACTTATAGCTTCAAAGAGAACAGCATTTTTAGCATTGGAATGTTGAACTTTCTTAGACTTGGGAGGTTCTTGAGCTTTGTTAAAAATGGTCTCCAAACATTCGGATAATCTCCCCCTGACACCAGGTTCCTCAGATGGAGGTGTATAATTTTGTAGAAGACGCAGAAGTTTCACCGACAGCCAAGGCGCGGGAACAAAATAGTATGTATAATCTTGGAGATCTGTGTAACTAGCAGTTACAATTCTGCTCAGTCTTGCCACAGCCAATGTGACACAACCTTTGTACTCATCAGGATTTTTCTTCACTAGGGCATCTATTAAAGAAGTAGCAGCAGTTACAACGCCCATGTGTGGATCATTTAATAAATGTATGATTCTGGATGTCCACTCACCACCTGGTATAATTTCTGGTGATTTACGAAACAGTCTAAGAAGGCAAAGAGCAGCCGACTGTTTAACTACATCCATAGTATCACCGGAGACAAGCAATTTAGGTATCTCAGTAGCAAAAGCCTCAGCCATCTCTTTGCTACCAATATTTGCAATGCACTGGAGTGCAAGATTAACATGGATAGGATTTCGAGACTGTAAATCGTTCTTTATGCTTTGAATAATAAGTTTGATGAGATCACTATTGGTGTTGACCAAGACAGAAATGAATAGGTATCCTATTTGCTTTTCAGAATATTTATTTGAGGACAGCAAATTTACTGCTTCCATATGACCGAAGTCAATATCATGACCAAGTAAGAATATAAACAGAAGTTTGCATACGTACTTCTTCTTCTGGTACCCATCTAGGGTTTTATCGCCTTTGAATTTGCTTCTTATATTAGCTAGCTCCTTATTTATTCTTTTTATTTCTGCTTCTTTGCTTTTACAGTTTCTTATGTCTGATATAAAGACTGCGAGTCCTCGCATACCATCTCCCCTGACGGCAGGCATATTGCCAAGTGACTTATCGAACACCAGTTTTATGCCTTTTGTGACCCTTTTACATAAAATATATAGCACTCTACTTGTTGTAGGAATAACACAAAGTGAAAAGAAATTAGACCTTTGACTTAGTTTCAGCAAAATGTAATATCGGAAATCTAGTTATAATACTCAGACTCGTCTCTGAGCTTTCTTCTACAACGCCTTTCCACATTATCTATGAAAATTGAAATGTCAGTTTCGTTGAACTTTTGTTTATGGATCAATAATGTTAGGCTAGGACTTCATTATTGGTTTTTCCATCAAAATCCAGAATACACAACTGTACAATATCAAAAGTTACCTATCAGATAAATTTATTGATGATTAAAATATCATTGATTAAAGTTAATCGGACAATTGTCATAAAGTAATGAAACATGATATTATTATATCATCGAAATACCACAACAAACTCAACAATTACAACAAAACACTAGTAGGTTCTCTCTCTTTAAGTGGTTTTTAAACCATTTTCTTTATTCGTCACAAATATTTCAACCTCATTTAAGATTTCAAATTTTGAAATCGAGACATGTAGAGTATATAACAATTATAAGTCTGTAGCGACTTGTCTGTACCAAGAAGCTTATATCTAATACACTGGAGATTTCGGTATGAACATTGACGTGTAACAAGAAAATATTGCCCAGTTCATGTTTTTTATCACTTTCACACCTAACTTGGTATTGCCACTGTTAATACGAAGTTTTCCCAAGGCTACTATGTATGCTGTAATATTCTGTGCAAAAGGTTAGTTTTTGTATATGAGTTTGTTGATAAATTGCCAACACCGTCATTCAGAAGCATTGTTGGATGAGACAATTATTATTTATGCTAAATAAAATAAGTATCTGAACCAATTATTAAAAAGCGATACTCCCTGATTATGGGTAGTCACCATAATAAAATTGTAGCAACTCTCACTTTGTCAATATGGCATGTGTGTCAAAAAAATTGCGTCGCTTCGAATATTTAAGTTAATATTGTTGCTTATTTAATGAATATTTTCCGAATATAAAGAATGCATTGTATTGTGCAAAATTGCAGAAGTGTTTGGACACCAAATTCTGGCATAGAATTTCACAGGCAAGTGTATATTTACGTTATTTACAATATTCCTCAATACTCCTGCATTTACCTGTTTAGAATCATTTCAATGGCAAGAATTGTCTAATTTAGCATCATTTTAGTAAGCAGTCATGTTAAATTTGTTATTTCCCTAATACTTTATCATTTTTCAACAAGTTTTCAATAAACAAATTTAACAAGTAAGGTAACCATGATGACGAGTTTTTATGGATAACGAAGAGAATATTTTGTAATAACAATATTATGATGAAAATTTACAACACCATTTCAAAGATTGTTACTAGTAATGAAACAACACACGACATCGGTATTGCACTCACATGTAGTTATAAGATTGTTCGTTTTTACATTGAAATTTATACTTTTTTAACTTACCTCATATTTTTTTTGTTTTACGTATTTCAGCTTTCCAAAAAGTAAAATAAACATTGAGATAATATTACTACGTATGGAGGAGACACCACGAACAAAATCTGTGCGCCATTTTTTTGCTCTAACTAAGTTTTAAAAATTATTATCTAGTTAGGTACTTACCGATGAAAGTTATTCCTTTACACTTTTCCGTATTATTTGTATTATTTGTGCAATATCGTAACACACACGAAGGCATATTTGATGCGTTTCACTTTAAAACAAATAAAAAATGAGCGTGCAGTTACGCCATATGGCGTATGTTGAGCGGAACATAAGTGATGTAGGCGGTGTCGTCTCCATATGTATATCTCAATGAAAATAAAAAGAAATATATGTGCCCATCAAGGGTAAAATTACTGAGGATTACGACCCAGAAAAAAATACCTTTTGAAAAATAAACTTTGTAAAGTTAGCTGAAATTTGTGCAAGGCTGCTATAAACAGTTTTTCTTTGATGATTTTGGCTTGAAATTGACCCGTCGAAGCAACGCGTTTAAAAAGAAGATCTGAGTAGCTTACAATTTGGTAAACACAACTTTCCTCTATTTACAAAGGATGTTAATGCTATAATATATCGGTTCATATCCAAGCTTTGTAGCCAAAAGTTATTTAAAACTATCATTCTATACCAATTAAAATTGTATGTAGGTACCTATAAAGTATGACCAGTAATATTATAATATAAATACTGTTAAAAATATATGTCGTTATTATTTATAGACCATGATTTTTAGTTTTTTCTATTTTGAAAAATCCTGAATTTACAAACCAGCGTGGTCACTCCACAGAAAGAGACAAAAAACATGACTGACGTCATTCTAGGTCATATTTTCTTGTTACAAGTTAATGGTCATAGTGCAATCTCCAGTGTATTAGATATAAGCTTCTTGGTCTGTACAAATTACGAAATTGTCTATAGTTTTTCAGCTATCGTCAAAAGACCATTGGACATTGGTTCGAGTTTGTCATTTGCGCTCAAATTTTTATTGTGTAGTTGCACTCATATTATAATAAATTATCACAACGAACGGAGATATGTGATTGTTTGAACGAATAAATATGGGTTCACTAATACGTATTATTTATTTATGAATTACCTTTGATATTAAAGGATATAATTACGAATGAATGATGCATTCTATATTTTGGACAGGCAGAGTGTTATCACGTGCTATAAGAAATGGACTTTCGAATTTATCAAGTGCTACTGAATTAAACGTCTCTAATAAAAAACATCCGTACTTAGTGTCAGTGGTTTGTGGATTTCCAAAAGACATTGCTAACGGAAGGTCACATAAGGGGCAATTTGGCGACGATGCTTGGTTCTCTACAAACTTCAACAATGCGGATGTTATTGGTTTGTTACTAACTATACGTTTGTTCTCCATAATACATTTTTTTAATAAATTGTTCTGCCTCATACTTTAATCAAAGTTTGAGCTTTATTACTTGGTTTCAAAACACATTTATATAATAACATAATGAGTGTATAAAAATCGTTCTGTTATTTATCCATTCTTATCAGTATTATACTATTTACAATATAATATGTGTGTTTAATATCGACATATATCTATATCATAACTATTGGCAATTTATTTACATATTTGAAAGATATTTTCTAACTTACTGCTCATATTTATTATCAAAATATTAAGATAAGTTTTTATTTATCATACATTATCACACATTGAATTACATCAGTTTTATATCACCAAGTCTTGAATGTCAAAAATATAAACTGAATGAAAATTATCCCAGTCGTTTATTTATATATTATACCTATTTCAAGTCAAATTTTTTGGCTGACATTACAGAACAAATATCCACTAAAAAGGAGTAAGTTGTTACATTATAATCCAATTGAATGAATCTAACCAAGTGTTGTTTTTGGTGAAACAATTGGTTTAAAGTAACTTAGGGGAACATGGAAATATTAAAGCCTTTGATACCTATTTTTTTCTCTCATACTGTTCAAAAAGTCGTAATATACATGACGTGTTGCAGTAAAGCTTTATATATTCAATTAATAAAACCTATTAGTATTAGATAGTTTTCCTCTTCATATAATTTTATTGAAGAGTGAAATAAATTAATAAATAGGCTTATCACAATAAAGGTGAATTGTATAAAAATGTGAAAATAAAATGTATGAAAGTTCTTACTTACTTTAAATATTGTGTCAATTGATATAGAACACATTCATAAAAATCTGTAACTGTTTTGATATTGTTTTAATAGATCTTAAAAAAATGGAGTCTTGTGTCTAATAAAAATGTGTTGTATTTAAAACATTAACTTATCATCATTTATTAAGGTGTTGCTGATGGAGTCGGTGGATGGAGGGCTTATGGCATTGATCCAGGGGAGTTTTCATCATATCTCATGAAGACATGCGAGAGGCTCGTGCGAATGGGCCATTTCAAACTGTCTGAACCTAGTGATCTTCTAGCAAAGTCGTATTATGAATTACTGGAGCATAAAAAACCTATTTTAGGTAATTTTGTAAAAATTTCATTTTTAAACCAAAGCCTAGTTGGTTGACCTGTATAAAAATAGTAATAAAATTTATTTAGTATGCATAATAGCTTTACCTATTAAATCTGAACAACTTAGTTTCATTTAAATTAATTTGTACTAATGGAAATATGAATTTAAATGATTATTAAGAACTTGTGGTTTGTTCTTTGAAATGTACAAAGGAAAATTAATAGCCCTCATTTGGCAAGTCTCAGGAGTTCTGAGAATAGGTTCATGATGTTTCTTTTTATATTATTTTCTATTAATAACATTTCATATTGTTTAAAAGAGCACTTAACATTGTCCTATTTTCGTTATTAAAATTAAACATATTTTTATTTTCGCAAATATGTGATCTTTACATATAAAAATTAAAATAGCTATATACTATTTTAATTTTTTATAGCTTAAAAATATATTGAAATCACACATTAACAAATTGATCATAATATAACATTAACTGCATTTTCAATTGCAACATTAACATCCTCAAAATATTATGATAATTACAAGCTCTGACCGTGGCTATGGCCACATGGTCAATGGACTCTGATTCTTAATTGTTATTCCATGAGAATTCCATGTTTCACCACCATAAATAGTAGCCTACAAAATAATTATGCTACTGTCTAGCCTAACTATCTCTAGACACGAAAATCATGCTATAAATGTGTCGTAAAATAAAGACAAACAAATCATTTTGGACTTGTAACATTGGTTAGGATTTTACTGAAGTCATTCTCTTTATTATCAGGTAGTAGCACAGCCTGTGTGATGATACTGGACCGCAACGAGAGTATAATGCGGGCAGCTAACATCGGCGATAGTGGGTACATGGTTGTCCGAGGGTCCCGCATAGTGCATAGGTCGCACGAACAACAACATTACTTTAACACGCCGTACCAACTCAGTCTGCCGCCGCCTGGACACGACAGAAATGTACTTAGTGACAGGTGACTATATTTTTATTGTTGTATTGACTACTGCGTTTACTTGTAATCACCCCATTTCTTAACTAATTGAGAGCAACAAATCAATTTTCAATTATTATAATAGTAGAATTTAATACATATACAAGTATTTTACAAGTACTAGTTATTATTGGGAGGCAAATATTAATTTCCAAATTTGTTTCGTCATAGTAACACGATTTTATGACACTACCTAATAAAAAAATAGGTATAAAGTATGAATAATGCCATACCTATACTATAAAATCTATGACGCTGATTTTGTTTAAATCCGTATATTATTGACAACTCGTTATCTAAACAAGACATATTAGAAAAGCAAAAGGTTATATATTAATAGAGATAATAATATATGTAAACATTAGTCAAGGCTTTTTGATGAATGTAATACAGTTTGCACATGGATTTTACTGCGCCCTCGAAATTAGCGGCACTAAAAGCAACAAATTGCAATTTAACAATGTAGATATATTTTTCTATATGAAATTGTTTATATC
>CAJQZM010043116.1:0-15222 GCA_907164665.1 Colias nastes
TCACAGGTTTTGTATACCCCTTGGTATACCCCTAAAACTTTTACTTAGGGGTATAACCGCGAAAAATTGTACATAAGTTATTTTTTCAATGTTCCCATTTTATTTCTCATATGGCATCAACGTTTTTTGACAATAAGTGTTTTGTTAGATATGTATTAATAAAAGGTATGCTTGTGTTCTTTTAGATTATTTCATAAAACTCAATCTATCTCTTGCAGAAATATTTTATTTTATATTTTTTTTACTGGCTCCACTTTTATGTCCATATAAAAAATATGTGTCCACCTAACACCCTTGTGACAAAAACTGATAACCACTACGAAATGGTATGACTGACTCGCATTTTTATGAAAAATTTAAGTTATTCGATTCTTATTCAACATGTACATAAAAATCTTTTAATGCACAAGGCCTTAATCGATTTTTTATTATTATTTTAAAAACTGTCCACTTTTTTTATACGTGTGTAACGTCACGTATGTAACGTCTCTAACTGCCAAGAAGCTTATATCTAATACACTGGAGATTTCAGTATGAACATTAACCAAACATTAACTTGTAACAAGAAAATATGATGTTGAATGACGCCTGTATGTTTTTTATCCCTTTCACACCTAACTTGGCAAGTTGGTGTGAAAGGGATAAAAAACATACAGGCGTCATTCAAGGTCATATTTTCTTGTTACAAGTTAATGGTCATAGACCATAGTGCAATCTCCAGTGTATTAGATAATATAAGCTTCTTGCTAACTGCCATACTATAAGAATTATCAGAATCCTTCTCTAATTTTCTTGAGTGGCAACACTATCTGGCATGCTGGCAACATTTAAAAAACAAAAGCATCCATTTTTTCTTTGAGAGAAATGGTGTTTTGTGTTGATGTGAGATTTGTCGCTCGAAAAAAGTGTATTTAAAGTGTTCGATTGCGAGGTAAGTATATATATTCTGTCTTATTATTATAAATCTTTACGTAGGTTTACTATAAAACTAAAGAATCAGACTACTTCGTGGTTCTTAGCATTCACAATCGAGTAGTAATTTTAATTTAAGGCTATGTCGCACGCATTTTTTGTCATGATTGTAACGATGTGTAACGAAATGTGTTACGTTACAGTCATGACATATTGTTAGGCTTAGAACACATAGGTCTATTAAAAAATTGCGCGAAAAAAGGACGATAATATTTTCAAATCTAAATGGCTGAACGGATTTTGATGTGCAAGATATCATTGGATTGGTCTTTATCTATAGTTTTCCATTAGCTTATTATGTTTTACAAAAATTAAAAAACTGACACTGCAAATTCATAACACGCAGTTGGAGGCTATATAAGATGTATAGAATGGGTAGAGGCCAGTAATATTTTGTAGCCGTGTAGCCTCCGACTGCGTGTTATGAATTTGCAGTGTCAGTCGGGTTTTTTTAATTTTTTTTATTAATTATTTTTTCAAATGAGAAAATCAAATTACAGATGGTGTTGACGAATGCCGAAAGGCAAAAAAAAATATCGAGAGAAGTTACAAGTTCAAAATCCCGAGAAATATAAAGAACTACAAACGAAAAATTCAGAAAGGAATAAAAAGCGGAATAAATATCAATTTTTTTCAATACAATTTTGATTTATGCATCTTTTTGTTTTAATTCATTATTTTATGATATGAATTGGTTTTACCTACCTATATCTCCATTTTTTCCTGTCGTGTGAGTGTAAGACACCGTGTCGACGTTAATTTTTTAATGCTAGGAAGAAAAGATAACTGTTATATGTACTAAGCTTTATAATGGTCATGTAAGTAACATTCAGTCATGTATGTAACGTTTGTTATGATGTCATGAATGTAACGGTACAATTTTTCGCGGTTATACCCTTATACATCCCTTATAGCTTTTAGGCTAAAAGTCCATGACTGTTGTCTAATATTTCGTCTCATTGCAGATATAGGTATTATACATACAGTGATGGTTGTAAATACTGTTTTATCAAATAATATTTAGAACTTAGAGTATATTTATAGACTACATAAATAAAGACCTAAATATATACTCTAATAGCGGCAGTACACATGGGGCCAAGGCGCTGGGCCAACGTGTTGGGAAAAAATGAAGGATATCAAGATTCCTGTTCTCACATTGGCGTACTGATCATTCTGCATTGGCGCTTCAAAGATGGACGTAGTCCGTAGAAGTTCTTGCAGCCGCGGCAATTTATTTATACAGTGCGTTTAATTATTACGTACATGTGCACCAATAACTCTTGAGTGTACTCTGCCGTCTGCGATGATACCATTTTCCAATCTCTATTTTCCTTTTTTTATTTCTGTATAAATAAACATTATTAAAAAATATGTTTAGATTTTATCAAATGTTTAAAATGTGTACATTTTACATTTAATTTAATTTTAACTACTTACCTATAAAACGAAACTTTAAAGATTACGGACGGATGTATTGATTGGTGATATTTGATAATATTATTTATGTAATAAAGCACAATTTGATCAAAATCATGCTCATTGTATATTGTTATTTAATTTTTAAGAACAAGTAACTGTTTCATACAATTTTACTCATTTTATAAATATATTCATTTTTTTATCGAAAATGTATGAAAGTGAGTTATGAAAAACATCTAGAATAATATAATAAATAGAAAATAAAACATCTAATTTATTGAGTCATATGGTTTTTATTTTTGTGTAGTTCATGCCGTGGATTCCAAATTATTCCTTCATGTCGATACAATAATTCTACGAATTGTAAAACCTTATTGCTTGTCCACATCGGCGCCGCCATCGCTATCGGAACATGGAAACGTAAATTTCATTGACGCGCAACGATACTGTCTCCGCTGACGAGTAACAACAAACTGAACAAGACACCAACGTGTGAACGCTGTTTGCGGAGCGCGCCAAGATCCTTTGAAGTGTGCACAAAAAACCGACAACATTCGGATGGCCTGCCAATATTGGCGCCAACTAGGCTAATGAAGCCAACATACCGCCAAGTAGCTCTCTACACGTTGGCCCAACCCGTTGGCCCAACACGTTGGCCCCATGTGTACTGCCACCATAAGACTTAGAAGGTTTCAATTTTAAGTAATAATTAAAGCAGTTAATGTTCAAAAAAATTTTATAATCAATTTTTGATTTCATAGATACGGTACGTATGTGAATTATATAGACCTCAAATTTTGAGGTCAGTGCTGTATACTCAAGAAGTAAAATGAGGCGAGGCGCTGCTTTTGTGCTTGTAGCAACACTAAGGGCGTATTCAGAAAGAAAGCTTGAAACTTATAAGCGCTTATCGGCGCTTGTCAATGCTGGTTCGTTCTACACAAAGGAAACAGGTTGAAGCAGACCAAAACAAATTTTATATGGCGCTGACAAGCGCTTGTTGAAGCTTGTCGGAACTTGTCGGCGCCGATCAGCGCTTATCGGCGCATGTTCATATATTTTCCTGCGCGGGTTACCAGCGCTGACAAGCGCCGATAAGCGCTTATAAGCGCTTATAAGTTTCAAGCTTTCTTTCTGAATACGCCCTATCTTGTTAAATATAGCACAACTCTATTGATAGGACGATTTTGATACTAGCCTATTAAAAATAATAAAAAAAATACGTGTGGCACAGAGCAAGTAATAGGTATAGTAACGTGTGGCACTCGAGGACTGCCGCGGTAAAGCTACTGTGGTAAAGCTATTGCATAGCATCGTATCGCTGTGCCGGTTGGAGTGTTAACACCCCCCGGTGTTAGGTTTTTTCGTTACGGAATTTTTACATTCGGTCGCCGCACTCAGTCTGAGATAAAAGCTATGCAATAGCTTATCGATATCTCTATAGCTACGAAATTAGACAACTGTTGACAAAGCGCGAGCCTAATATTATTTTATACTTGCTCTGTAGTGAGCCTGGAATATAGCAGGAATGGAGTGGAACCTGTGAATGGAACAGTCGAATAGCGAACTATAGATACGGTTTTTATAAAATAAAGTATATTTAAATGATCTCTTAATTTTTTTATGGGATGTTTATAGTAATTATATTACATAATATTTAGTAAAATAGTCCCGCAAAACGTCTGATTCCTCCCGCACGTCCCGCAATTTGCGCAAAGTGGAAAAAAGTTAAATTTTAACCAAATTGTTGGCCATTGAGCAATACCAAGACATATGCATGAATCAATTTTTCCTTATTTTACTTTATTTGTTGCAGTTTTAATTTTTAAAATATAATTTCTAGTAGAATAGATTAATTTGGAGCCATATACATAGCTATATATGTTTAAAAAGCTTGATCAGTCAAAATTGCCACAAATGTCAGATCTCGCTGTCAATGACATAGGTATATGTCGTAGAGCAATGACTAAGCTTATTCATTGTCGTAGAGTGAGAACGGTATATGTCAATTTATCAAATGTCAGCTTCAGAAAATCGACATCCAAGATTTAGAACTATATAAAAATAAATTCTAATATTTAGCTATCTTTATACAAACATATAATACGTACCTTTATTCGAATCATCGTATAAATTTTAATAAGTAATTTCAAGCCCCTTAATGCTTTATTTACCTTAATTTCATTCAGTGCTAATAACGTAAACATAAAATTACATTCCCCTTAGTGATACACAAAGTTTTGTACTAAAAATCTTCACATTTTACGCATAATACCAAGATTTCTCATAATCTTAAAGCTGGCGTCCGAAAATTATCCCAAGGTTATAAAAAATAGAATTAAAATATATTACAATCACCATTATAAAGATTATATATTTTATACATATTATTAATGTTCATTTATAGAAGATGCTCGATGGGTGGTACTGCCGCTCTATGGCTAATATGCAAGCTAATGAAGAAGCAAGTGTAAATAGTAGTAGTGCTGTTGCTGACACCTCTCAAGCAGATTCAAATAAAGATTATTCTAGCGAAAGCAGTAGTGATCCAGAGCCTGAACCGAATTATAGAGCACAATACTTGGCTTTAAAAAAGAAATTGAAATATTTGATTTATGTGAGTTTCCAAATTAGAATATTGTTGTAGAATTACATACCATACTTATTAACACTTATTTTAAAGCTTCTACTAAATGTTTCAGGAAAATGAATGCTTTCAAGATGCTTTAAGGTCCAGCCAAAAAAGGTTATTAAAAGTATCAAGGGATCGAACTTTTTTATTAGATAGATTACTGCAGTATGAAAAGCCTGATAGTTCTACATCTGAAAGTGAAGATACAGAGTCATCTGATGATACAAGTTGTACCAATATAGATACAGTGAAAAGGTATGAATAGGGTTATACTTAATTCATATATTATAATAATATACTTACTAAAATTTTAAATAAACATTATACTTACAGAAAGAAAATGGAAGCCAATGCTAGTCAACCAGCTTTATCAACACCATCTTCAATGAACAAAGGTCTCAATAGTAATATCAAAAGGAAAAGAGCAGTTGTTCCTAAAAAACCTACAAATGCTAATCATCCTGTAAGACAAAAATGATATGCCTAAGAAATGTTTTAAAAACTGATTATAGGTGGTAAAATAATGAGAAGTTACTTACTACTAGTCTTTGAGGTTTATGTCTGATTAGATTTATATTTAGACTTAGTAATAATTATGTATTTGTGTATTCAAAGAATACCTAGTATGTAATATAGACATAAAAAGTTTGTATTATTGAAGCAAAATGAATTGCTTTGTAAATATTGCATTAAATGAGTCAAAACTATGTAACCCTCTTTATTAAAATTTTTATTATTTTTGACATTTTATAACAAAATAATATTTTAAACCCTTTTAATTTTAAATTTTGTTTTTGTGTTAAGTTAAGACTGATTCTACCGATTCTACCTAGAGATGGCCAATCACAAATTCAGAAGAAAAAAAATATACATTCACAAATTAGAACACACATTTATTTTCATTGTGACACTATCCTAGGACATTCAGAATTATTTTATCCTAAAAATATGATCATTTCAAATGTGACCAAGAAAATATTTTATAAACAGTCATAATAAAGGATTTTTATAAAAGTTATCTGTAGCCTAAAGGCTATTCACAACTGCAATAACAGCTACAGAACCAAGTCTGAATATAAATTTTTTGTACACTGTTTTAAATAATTTCATTTCATTATTTATTATGTTTTTCAAAGGCTTTTCACATTTAATTGAATTGTTGCAGCAAGGTAGTACAAACTCACTGGCCAAAGCATCACCAGCTCTTGGATTTGGACTAACAGCAAGTGATGGCCACATGACTCCTGAGGAAGTAGAACGTCATCTACAATCTAGACAAACATATTTAAAGTTATTACCTGAACGTGCACCACCAACTGTGCCCACAGAGATGTTTAGCAATGATCCATCTCTAGACAGGTAATGAGTATTAGGTATATTAGTTATAAACTATTTGTTTGAATAAATATTCTTATTTTATTTTTTCAGCGAATCCAATGATGTTCTGGAAAATTCACCAAATGTGGAGGAGTGGTTTGATTAACAATATCTTACAAGTTCGATGGAAATTGTTTTTATAGTACATCGAACATCAATAATTTTAAAATTAGGTACTTTTGTAGTTTGTGACTGTATTAGGGTTGATAATATGAAAGTGATTTTAATGTATTCATACACATTCAATCCTGTGAAACAATGTACCAATAAGAATTGTTTTTCTGAATCCATGTATCTCATAATATATTATAGAAGTCTTATAAATAAAAGAGTTCTTAAATATGTATTTGATTAAATATTTTATTAAGACAATAGTTATTATATGATTTGAAGCACAAGGGAAACAACTATAAATCCGTATTTGAGACTATCTCAAAATTTCATGCAAATTGTACACATAAATCACACAATACATCTAGTTATGTACCTGAAAGCTTTAATAATATATTAACCATTTCGTAATATACATATATATATTAAATATAGGATTAAATTCAGTTTTAAACATTTTTCTAATACCTTACCAAATCTATCATGCAACTCAAAGTTCAGCATACCTACTCTAGTGTAGAATAACAACATTCAATATGCAATAAAACTACCAAAAGTCCTAATCTATATTGTTGTAATAATATGGTACTTGATTTAATAAAAACCCCTACATGAGATTCCATAAACTCAGAACTTATATGTTTAACAAATTTTATATCCACTCATATCAAATGTTTGATATTACATGGTCTTAAAATTATTTTACATTTACAATTTCATAAATATATACATAATCAAGGAATATCTGCAGTAAGCATGTGCTAAGGAATGCATAACAACAATGATTCATATTCTCATGAAATCATAATTAACAGTATTGTGAAAACCTTATCACCACCATACATATATAAGATACAGCCGCAATCAATCAGTTAACAGTAGAAGCCATTGAATTCAATAACATCAGATTTAAAAGTAAACAATAATAATAGTTAAGGAATCATGAACCAGCATTATTTTCTTAATATGTACAAGCATTGTAAGTGAATTCGTTTTGAGCGATTTTGATACCTCCTATACAAGATAATATATGGTGTAAAAGTTTTTTTATTTTTCAAATGAAATAACATCATACAGCAAATAAGAATATACATAATCTGGTAGAGTTTTTGTTTGAACATGGAACAATGGAAGCTGATGAGTGTCAATAGTAATCAAATCTCATATTATGGATATTCTTTATACATGAACATAATTTGGACAAAGACAATATGTGCTGTGTTATTGATTTGTAAGTATATAGTTTATTAGGCGGATACACTATACATTTTTCCAATACAAGAATTTACTACCTGTGCTCTTACATTAAAGTACTTTAATCAATAATATAACCATAATGTTATTGCCATGATACATGATATGAAAGCAATAAATTGTAACACTTCAAAATCCTAATAAGAGCTTATTTTCTTAAATAGTTTGTCATTACAAAGTACAATGTTTACTATAATATGCTAGTTTTTGACATGATAAACCACAATTAATAACATTTTTAATTTTTATATAAATTGTACAAGATACATTTTACTATTACAAAAATGGTCAAAGGAGTATAGTGTCATCTCATTGCCATTAACTTTGGTTGTTTGCACCTACATAACAATAAATCTATTACATTGCTTAATATTATAGCTACAGAATAAACAGCAAAGTTCCGGTTGTTTGAATATATAATTTAACATGAAATATACACCAAAAGTTACACTTATAGATATGATTAACATTCAATTTTTATAAACATAATACACTCTTAAGAATACTTTTCATTTTCAAAACAAGCTTATCTATGTGGTATGTAGCTTAAATTTTTACTTAAAATGTTATTAGTAAACATTAATACATCCACATTTGTTAATCAGTAACCAAAATTGATATAAATAACAAATTTATAAGTTATTAAATAATATTAAGATCATTTTAATGACTTACATAAATTTACAAAATATCTACATAAAAATAAACTTCAATATATTATTTTGTCTTTTTATGTACTTTATGATGAATCTTTAAAAAAAAATGATAACTAAAATTTACATAAATTTGTTTAAACTTAATATTTACTGAAATTTAACCGAGCATGCATTATCTATGAAAATAATGGCCAATTATTGAACCATTCTATGTTATTTTTATAAAATACTTTCAGTATTGAGACAGATATTTATAATGTAATCTCTAATGGCATTTGGATTTGATTACATAGAATAGATTTATAATTATACCTGCCTGTTTTTTTTAGAACTGATCTGCCAAAAGATTACAAATTTCTTGAGAAACTGTTTCTTTACTTGATCTTACAGTAAGTCTAAACATTTGAGCTTGTTTATTCGGTTCTAATCTCATAAGACAGCCTACCTGTTGAAGCCTGGTATGGACAATTCCAGCACAAACAAAGTTATCAGGGTTAGGATCAATACCATCTAAAAGCTGCATACCAAAACCAGATAATTTTGTACGGGTTGCAGCTATATCAATAGAACCTTGTGCCTTAAAAATTTTTTGGGCTCTCTGTTGTTCCCCACCCAAGTTTTTCCACCTTGCAAAAAATGATTCACCATTCATTTCAGTTGGCTCAAAAAATTTGTTCAATGTAAGAGGGAGTTTCATGGTTATTTTTTGAGGAACATTATTGTAAACGAAAGACACAGACATGCTTGGTGCATCAGCAAAATCTTCAATGCATTCAGCAGTCAGCATTTGCTGGATTTGAGCACCTGCTTCCAAAATTGGTTCCATGGGTTTCATTTGCACATTAAGTTTATGCAAATCTGTCCAAATTAATTCTGGGTGCACATTCTGAATAGCAAATTGTGTCTTATTTCCATAAAACAAGCCAATTCTTCCAAGATTCTGTCTAAATTCACTCTTGACCCCAATTTGTATGAGGTCATTTTCAAATAGAACTCCATTATTTTTAAACAAAAACTTCTTGATGTTATTTTGTTGGACTGTTGTAGGGCTCATTTTAGGAGCTGTGTATAAATCTCCAAGAACATCTAGTAAACCATTTCCTGTAGTGGTTGTTGTAGTTCCAGGAGGGGTGGCCAAGCCTAAAAGATCTGCACTGGAGCTTACTGAATTAGCAGAATTGTTAATAACAGGTGCCGGAGTAGCAGTTGGTTGAGGGCTCTTTGATTCTCTGACATCATCTGGAATACGTCCTGGTTTTTTCTTTTTCAAAACAGCCAAAATTGAAGATTCTCTTTCTGGGAATGCTGGCATTTCCTCCAGTACTGTTGCTAATACATCAGAACTAGCAACAATACTCAGCTGTAAGTATTCAGATGCTCTCTGTTGCAGCTCCACATCCGCTGAGCGTAGATTAGAATCTGCTCTAAATACTTCCTGAACTCGAGATTTTATCTCTGGGAAAAGGTTAACAAGTTTTATATAAGTGGAAAGAAGTAATGCTCTTGTTGCAGCTGAACATAAATGATACTTAGAATGAAGGAGTTCAAATTGGACCTGAGGTGATGATCTAGTATCACCAGCAATTAAATTTCCAAATTCACCCAAAATATACCCTCCCACTTTAACCATATTCTCATGACAGGTAGGGGCTTGTAAAGCTTCAAAAACTGTTTTTGCTGCATATGCTTGAACCTCCTCCCTATTTATTACGATCTGAATAACTCTGTACCATACTTCCTCTGAAACATAATCTCCTGCTATTCTAATAAGATTAAGTATCACATCAACATACCAAGTGAAGTCTGTTGCATATTTTTCAGCTAAGATAGCAACTTTCAAGACCATTTCTTCCCTTATTGAATAGTCAGCTGTTTCTAGATAAGCTAACATTTCTTGCACTATTTCTTCAGCATTGGTTTTATCACACATTGCATACAGTAAGTCAACAGCTTGTTGTCGTACAGATACATCTTTCTCCATTTTCATTGAAAGAATAACAACTTCTTGATGTTTCTTGACAGCTTCATGAGAGAACTCTGAAGTAGCCAGATGGCACATGGATTCAAGAGCTAAGTAACGCAGATTTGTTTCTCGGTTACTTAAAAATTGGCCAAGCTGATTACAAGCTCGAACTAATAAATTAGGCTCACTGTCATTATGTATTATTAGACTTATAGCTTCAAAGAGAACAGCATTTTTAGCATTGGAATGTTGAACTTTCTTAGACTTGGGAGGTTCTTGAGCTTTGTTAAAAATGGTCTCCAAACATTCGGATAATCTCCCCCTGACACCAGGTTCCTCAGATGGAGGTGTATAATTTTGTAGAAGACGCAGAAGTTTCACCGACAGCCAAGGCGCGGGAACAAAATAGTATGTATAATCTTGGAGATCTGTGTAACTAGCAGTTACAATTCTGCTCAGTCTTGCCACAGCTAATGTGACACAACCTTTGTACTCATCAGGATTTTTCTTCACTAGGGCATCTATTAAAGAAGTAGCAGCAGTTACAACGCCCATGTGTGGATCATTTAATAAATGTATGATTCTGGATGTCCACTCACCACCTGGTATAATTTCTGGTGATTTACGAAACAGTCTAAGAAGGCAAAGAGCAGCCGACTGTTTAACTACATCCATAGTATCACCGGAGACAAGCAATTTAGGTATCTCAGTAGCAAAAGCCTCAGCCATCTCTTTGCTACCAATATTTGCAATGCACTGGAGTGCAAGATTAACATGGATAGGATTTCGAGACTGTAAATCGTTCTTTATGCTTTGAATAATAAGTTTGATGAGATCACTATTGGTGTTGACCAAGACAGAAATGAATAGGTATCCTATTTGCTTTTCAGAATATTTATTTGAGGACAGCAAATTTACTGCTTCCATATGACCGAAGTCAATATCATGACCAAGTAAGAATATAAACAGAAGTTTGCATACGTACTTCTTCTTCTGGTACCCATCTAGGGTTTTATCGCCTTTGAATTTGCTTCTTATATTAGCTAGCTCCTTATTTATTCTTTTTATTTCTGCTTCTTTGCTTTTACAGTTTCTTATGTCTGATATAAAGACTGCGAGTCCTCGCATACCATCTCCCCTGACGGCAGGCATATTGCCAAGTGACTTATCGAACACCAGTTTTATGCCTTTTGTGACCCTTTTACATAAAATATATAGCACTCTACTTGTTGTAGGAATAACACAAAGTGAAAAGAAATTAGACTTTTGACTTAGTTTCAGCAAAATGTAATATCGGAAATCTAGTTAAAATACTCAGACTCGTCTCTGAGCTTTCTTCTACAACGCCTTCCCACATTATCTATGAAAATTGAAATGTCAGTTTCGTTGAACTTTTGTTTATGGATCAATAATGTTAGGCTAGGACTTCATTATTGGTTTTTCCATCAAAATCCAGAATACACAACTGTACAATATCAAAAGTTATCAGATAAATTTATTGATGATTAAAATATCATTGATTAAAGTTAATCGGACAATTGTCATAAAGTAATGAAACATGATATTATATCATCGAAATACCACAACAAACTCAACAATTACAACAAAACACTAGTAGGTTCTCTCTCTTTAAGTGGTTTTTAAACCATTTTCTTTATTCGTCACAAATATTTCAACCTCATATAAGATTTCAAATTTTGAAATCGAGACATGTAGAGTATATAACAATTATAAGTCTGTAGCGACTTGTCTGTACGAATTACGAAATTGTCTATAGTTTTTCAGCTATCGTCAAAAGACCATTGGACATTGGTTCGAGTTTGTCATTTGCGCTCAAATTTTTATTGTGTAGTTGCACTCATATTATAATAAATTATCACAACGAACGGAGATATGTGATTGTTTGAACGAATAAATATGGGTTCACTAATACGTATTATTTATTTATGAATTACCTTTGATATTAAAGGATTTAATTACGAATGAATGATGCATTCTATATTTTGGACAGGCAGAGTGTTATCACGTGCTATAAGAAATGGACTTTCGAATTTATCAAGTGCTACTGAATTAAACGTCTCTAATAAAAAACATCCGTACTTAGTGTCAGTGGTTTGTGGATTTCCAAAAGACATTGCTAACGGAAGGTCACATAAGGGGCAATTTGGCGACGATGCTTGGTTCTCTACAAACTTCAACAATGCGGATGTTATTGGTTTGTTACTAACTATACGTTTGTTCTCCTTATTACATTTTTTTAATAAATTGTTCTGCCTCATACTTTAATCAAAGTTTGAGCTTTATTACTTGGTTTCAAAACACATTTATATAATAACATAATGAGTGTATAAAAATCGTTTTATTTATCCATTCTTATCAGTAATAAACTGTTTACAATTTACAATATAATATGTGTGTTTAATATCGACATATATCTAGATCATAACTATTGGCAATTTATTTACATATTTGAAAGATATTTTCTAACTTACTGCTCATATTTATTATCAAAATATTAAGATAAGTTTTTATTTATCATACATTATCACACATTGAATTACATCAGTTTTATATCACCAACAAGTCTTGAATGTCAAAAATATAAACTGAATGAAAATTATCCCAGTTGTTTATTTATATATTATAGGTACCTATTTCAAGTCAAATTTTTTGGCTGACATTACAGAACAAATATCCACTAAAAAGGAGTAAGTTGTTACATTATAATCCAATTGAATGAATCTAACCAAGTGTTGTTTTTGGTGAAACAATTGGTTTAAAGTAACTTAGGGGAACATGGAAATATTAAAGCCTTTGATACCTATTTTTTTCTCTCATACTGTTCAAAAAGTCGTAATATACATGTGTTGCAGTAAAGCTTTATATATTCAATTAATAAAACCTATTAGTATTAGATAGTTTTCCTCTTCATATAATTTTATTGAAGAGTGAAATAAATTAATAAATAGGCTTATCACAATAAAGGTGAATTGTATAAAAATGTGAAAATAAAATGTATGAAAGTTCTTACTTACTTAGTTAAATATTGTGTCAATTGATATAGAACACATTCATAAAAATCTGTAACTGTTTTGATATTGTTTTAATAGATCTTAAAAAAATGGAGTCTTGTGTCTAATAAAAATGTGTTGTATTTAAAACATTAACTTATCATCATTTATTAAGGTGTTGCTGATGGAGTCGGTGGATGGAGGGCTTATGGCATTGATCCAGGGGAGTTTTCATCATATCTCATGAAGACATGCGAGAGGCTTGTGCGAATGGGCCATTTCAAACTGTCTGAACCTAGTGATCTTCTAGCAAAGTCGTATTATGAATTACTGGAGCATAAAAAACCTATTTTAGGTAATTTTGTAAAAATTTCATTTTTAAACCAAAGCCTAGTTGGTTGACCTGTATAAAAATAGTAATAAAATTTATTTAGTATGCATAATAGCTTTACCTATTAAATCTGAACAACTTAGTTTCATTTAAATTAATTTGTACTAATGGAAATATGAATTTAAATGATTATTAAGAACTTGTGGTTTGTTCTTTGAAATGTACAAAGGAAAATTAATAGCCCTCATTTGGCAAGTCTGAGGAGTTCTGAGAATAGGTTCATGATGTTTCTTTTTATATTATTTTCTATTAATAACATTTCATATTGTTTAAAAGAGCACTTAACATTGTCCTATTTTCGTTATTAAAATTAAACATATTTTTATTTTCGCAAATATGTGATCTTTACATATAAAAATTAAAATAGCTATATACTATTTTAATTTTTTATAGCTTAAAAATATATTGAAATCACACATTAACAAATTGATCATAATATAACATTAACTGCATTTTCAATTGCAACATTAACATCCTCAAAATATTATGATAATTACAAGCTCTGACCGTGGCTATGGCCACATGGTCAATGGACTCTGATTCTTAATTGTTATTCCATGAGAATTCCATGTTTCACCACCATAAATAGTAGCCTACAAAATAATTATGCTACTGTCTAGCCTAACTATCTCTAGACACGAAAATCATGCTATAAATGTGTCGTAAAATAAAGACAAACAAATCATTTTGGACTTTGGTTAGGATTTTACTGAAGTCATTCTCTTTATTATCAGGTAGTAGCACAGCCTGTGTGATGATACTGGACCGCAACGAGAGTATAATGCGGGCAGCTAACATCGGCGATAGTGGGTACATGGTTGTCCGAGGGTCCCGCATAGTGCATAGGTCGCACGAACAACAACATTACTTTAACACGCCGTACCAACTCAGTCTGCCGCCGCCTGGACACGACAGAAATGTACTCAGTGATAGGTGACTATATTTTTATTGTTGTATTGACTACTGCGTTTACTTGTAATCACACCCCATTTCTTAACTAATTGAGAGCAACAAATCAATTTTCAATTATTATAATAGTAGAATTTAATACATATACAAGTTATTATTGGGAGGCAAATATTAATTTCCAAATTTGTTTCGTCATAGTAACACGATTTTATGACACTACCTAATAAAAAAATAGGTATAAAGTATGAATAATGCCATACCTATACTATAAAATCTATGACGCTGATTTTGTTTAAATCCGTATATTATTGACAACTCGTTATCTAAACAAGACATATTAGAAAAGCAAAAGGTTATATATTAATAGAGATAATAATATATGTAAACATTAGTCAAGGCTTTTTGATGAATGTAATACAGTTTGCACATGGATTTTACTGCGCCCTCGAAATTAGCGGCACTAAAAGCAACAAATTGCAATTTAACAATGTAGATATATTTTTCTATATGAAATTGTTTATATC
>CAJQZM010043124.1:0-11425 GCA_907164665.1 Colias nastes
AGTAAAAAATAAAAAAGATTTGATATTATTAATTACTACATATTATTTAGATGTGCTATTTATCAAATAGGTTTGAAGTCGGTTGTTTTTAACGTAATTATTTTTATTTTTGAATTCACAGTAAGCGTATCGGTATCGGTATCGGTATCGCCGATATTTTTATAAGAGTATCGGTATCGGTATCGTATCGGCGAAAAGGCGTATCGATGCATCCCTAGTACATACATTTGTGTCATTGTGAGAAAAAGGGAAAAGAACAAAGTATATTTGAACAGCCGCCGTGAGCTTAAAAGGATGAAGTCTTTTGCATGATTGAGTTATAAGAAAAGACTAAGATATAATATTCAATTTAGATACCTGTACAAGAAAGCTTTTTTCTCCTAATAGCGTATTGTTCACCGTAATAGCCATTCTATTCAAAAATCTTCCACAATGTTGTAGCCTTGTCGGCAATCCTTCAAAAAGCATATCAACAAATGTCAAACAATTTTTTCACATGTTTGTCGGCAACGCACGTGCCTACACTATACCGGACCTACCGCACAGATCATATAAACAATTATCTTTTACTTTATGATAGACTAACACGAGTATCCTGTTTCATTTAATGTACTATTTACGAATTTGCCGCTTTTTCTTATTTGATTTTCGATGTTTACTTTTTTATGCTAGACTTTTGAGAGAATTATGATGGAGGTGAACACAATTTACAGTTTTATTAAATTACTTTTATTGGTAATTTCTTTTTGATTGGGACATAAACATAGAAATGCAGTGCGATAAGCTTAATTGATACCTAGTTTAAACTCGGAATGATAGGTGAAGTAAACAATGGGGGAAAGTAATGCGTTTTTTATTGGACCAAACGAGGTTAGTTCTCTACTATCGAGGATAATTGGATTCCAGAATAAGATAATTGATACAAATAAATTAATAAACAGCCGACTCATCTACATTATCGCGCCCTACAAAATTATCCATCATTCCAACCATTATAAACTCAATTAAATCTCATCAACATAACCCGAGGATTCTAGGGCGAGCTATTATCTATTCTAAGACTTGTCACCACTTTTGTCCCTTTGAGAAAGGACAACTTAGGGCAACAATAGCCACGTTTGACCCTCAATGACCGGACCGGCCCTTATTTGTGTATTTTGAGCAATAAACAGCGCTTTTTATGACATTGTCAGATTTTGCATTTAAATGTGAATAGGTGAATGCATATTGTCCGTTGGTGCAGCTCGTGGATGCAGCGCGCAGGTACCGTTGGTGCATAATCATTAGATTCGAGCGAGAGTAGTCGCGGCCATGTTGCATGGGAATTTGCGTTTGGCGGGAAAAGTGAATTTTCGGTTGACAGGTGACGGATCACTTTTTCTTTTCGGCCAGTTTTTCAGGTTTGGATATTGGCGCGATTTTTTGTGGTAAAAATAAATCAATTTCAATAAAGAACATAGGCCGTATAAGTGATTTAATTGCTGGGGCTTTTAATCCGTGACCTCATTTATTGATCGAATCAATAAAACGAACGTGTTAATATGCTGAGAACGGGTATAAGGAATAAAATGGCCTCCATTTGAAATAATACTAATCCGCTCACAACCCGAAAAGCCTTTAGAAACCATAAACGATTGTATTGATTAAAGAACTCCAAGGCCTTTGTGCTATTGTTTGTTACAAATATGGATATAAATATGCGTGAAATGTTAGAAAATAAATCTAAGGTTGCGTTTAATATTCTGTGACAATACTTCATACACGTTAAGTTTATACAAAATATTAAACAGGGTTAGACGCACACCTACACACGCACACACGCAAGGACAACAAACAATAATACAATAATTTTCAATCCTTTTCGGTGCGTACGCGCATCCTATCTGTCGCATTCGCTCGTTTATAGCTGTCTCGCTCGCACGGTCATTGACCGCGCATCTCCGACGAGATAGCATTTAGTGGCCGAGCAGCTTCCTCTAGATAGAACACTTTCTGACCAATTAAAAATATGATTTCGAAATTGAAAATCGAATAAACAATACAAAAATTTAAATTCAGAATCATGCATAGCCTTGCGAAACGCGAAACGTTTGATTATCTCTGGAACTGGGTCATAGTTCCAGAGATAAGACCAAAATACAACGCAATACTTCAAACAGTACTGGCTTATCCTAAACATTTGAAATTCGAACGCGCAACAGAACGACCGTTGATACAGATTCAAAAAGCCCATAAAAACTACGAGTCGTAGTAGTTTATTTACGATCCAGCGTGCTCTGCAATAAGAGAAGTTCTATATGCTCCGGTTGAAAAAACCAAAACAATTTTTTGTGCTCCAAAAATCTTTACGAGCGTTTTCGGATAGTAAACGAGAGAGATGGTTGTTGTCTCTTTCTAGTGCTAGTGAAAAGGCCCTTATGCCTTTGTTGGTATTTGGGATCATGTTGCGTTGGCGTGATCCACAAGACATGTTTACATTTACCATTTATACTGAAGTTTCAAAAAAGTAAACATACATTAAAAAAATACTTATATAATCGTATTGTCATCGATCCTTGATAAGTGTACAAAGTTTGAATTAAAACTGTCCATTTAAAATGAGTCAAAATCGAGACATATATGTACCTATGTGTATGTACGCACGCATATTAGCTTCTGTATGTCGGTCACATACAGAAGCTAATATGCGTGTTAAAAACAAAACAGTCCTTCATATTTCATATTAAAACACTAATTGCGCGATTGTAAATGTCATCAGTCTTGAGGACAATTTAAATAATGCTGAAATAATTGCCCGTCCTCGCTTGTTATGGTAGGTCAGTAATACAATGTTTTTTTAATGAATTGCCTTGATGTCTAATGTACTATGTGGTAACTACGCTATGAAGATGTGTGAATATGTTTTGATAGGATTTTACATATATTTCGCGGCATGAATTAATAACCGACCGTAAAAAAAAATCTTCAGCAAATAGTGCAGTATTTTTTCTTATCAGACCCTTAGAAGTGGGTTAGTGGGACAAAAAGTTGAGGGCCACATGTCAAACGTATACGAACTTGAACTTATTATCGGAATATTCAAACGTTTCACAAAATTATTTATCGGATATCACTTATCTTTTAACGCATGCAATCTTATTGTTTATTACCAAGTGATTATTTTTTATGTTGTGTATAGAATTTATTTTTCATTAGAACTCCTTTTTAATTTGATCATTTAAATATTTTAAACCGACTTTAGGAAAAAACGACGGAAGAATTCAATACACAGCTTTTTTTTATTGAAGTGTACAGGAATTTTAAAGATAATTTAAATATGTAGGTATCGTAGTATGTAGTAGCCGATAATTCTAAAATTCTTCAAATGTTATTAAAAATCACAATTAAAAAAAAGTGAGCTCTACTGTTGCTCAAGTTTAACTGAACTCAGAATGATCAAATTGCTCTTTCACGAATAGATAGTTCTCACGAAACAAAAACAACAAATATTAGCGTATCGATCATAATAAGGTTGGTAAACGGCCTTTGTTTATTAAGAGAAAGGTGGTGTGTTTATACATTTTAATCTTTACTTTAAAATTAATCTATAAATGTCATTTACAAAATAGTGATGACCATCAAAACAATGACAGATTAGTTTTTTAATAGAAGTAACTGTCAATGTCAAGTGTTTTCTTTTGTTTTCTTCATGGCAAGATGTGCAATTGACAGTCTGAAGAATAATGTCAAATGTGAATTACTATCAACATTTTTAAATTATTCTAGCATTTTAAATAGCTGCATAATCGCATTCCTCGTAGAATGATATTAAAAACTGAGATATTCTACATTTTTGTCTAACACAACCCGTTGTTTAGACAAATTACAGCGTTTACACAAATGCCAGCGTAAATTGTTACCAAATTATATACGAGCGTGAATGTAAAGGTAAATTTTATTCAAATTGATCGAATTATCATTGAATAATTGTATAATTTGTAGTTCTAAAGTGTACTCACGACCGACGTTAAAAGATACGTAGTGTTGAAATGCCTTACCTGAAAAAAAAATTAATAGATTAGTTATCACAATTTTAGTAGCGTTATTCTAAAATTATAAATTCATATAAACGATGTTACGTATACGGGAAACCAATTACGTCCAGGACAAAATGAGCGATCATTAAAATAATTGCTAGAACGCGTAGACGGTATAAGTACAATCGAGATTAAATCGTTGATTTCTAACCCGACCGGGTCTTGCTCCGGGGTGCCCATTATACATTTCTAAACGCATCTTGTATGTTCCAAATTCAAATTTGATGGATCTGTCATTCAAATGTGAGATTCTATTTTTATTTTTTTATCTGTAAAATGTTGCTAGTAGTAAAAATAGATTATTGATTGCGCTTTCATTTTTCAAGTTATAGAATTGCTTTTGCTTGCTATGTCATTAAAAACAAATGATTTCAATCAAGAAATAATATTACATAAATTATGATTGGAAGCGTGCATAGATTATAGTTGAATAAAAACGAGTAATCTCGTGTCAACGGACGTAACATTAGCAAGATATATAGAATTAGTTTTCTATCATCTATCATCCCTCGATGTTGACATAATATTTTTTGCGCATGGCAATCTAAGTGGATAATATGTTTTTATCTATTTTGCGGAATAATGTGCAGTTCTATGACTTGGCTGTGGATTGATTTATTCTAAATAAATTATGATAGAAGAACTGTTTTACCATTAAAGCTTATTATAAGAAACTTGCTAGAGATTGAATGAACTTGCATTAATCGGTATATAAAGTAAAGAGAAAATCTTCTATAGGACCCAACCATACCCATGTAAAATAAATACGGTTTGTTAATAATTGCATGAATTAAACGATAAATTACTTTCAGCGTAATGAACAGAAATGAATAACTCACACAATATCGATAAGGTGCACGTTTATATTTTAATAAATTGTTCTAGTAAATTAATGTATTAATTGCAAAACCAGTTCTAGAAATTTATTGCGCTGATAATTATTTCTTAAAAATATTTTAATGCACTCCTATTTATTATCTGTGTTCTGTAGGCATTAGCATACGTTAATGATATAAGGGCTATTTAAATGTAGTTTTTGTTTAAATTCTAGTCTAGATATTTGAATAGAAATAATTTTAAAATCACATTATGTTCTAAGGAATTTAAATGGCAGCAGCTGAACGAGAAATTCAGATGTCGAATTCAGATTCTTTCAATGGGAATTGTCTAAGAAAAATTTTCATAAAAAATTGGCGAGGTTCAATGACCTTTATACGCGTCTTTGCCATAAAGACTGTGTTTTGTCTCGCTCGTGAGCAGTGAAAGGGAAAGAGAGGGGCGCGTTGTTTGTAAACTAAGTTTGTTTAGTGTTGTGATGTTTTGGTCGAGGTTAAACTCTATGAAATCTTGAAGTTTAATGTATTAGTCATATTACACGAATGAGTAGTTTTACCTTTCAATAATATGAAAACAAGGCGCGTTATTGTACGACATAGTTGTTCATTCAAAACAGAACGTAAAGTTACAATTGAGTCGATACATATCAAACTCCGGTAAGTCCATTCTAACAGAAATGTGGGAATCGAGGTATTTTTAATAACTTATAAAAACAATATGTTTGGACCTTTATAATTTATGACGGATATAATATAATACATTAGAATTATTTTTACGAAGAAAAAGAAATGTATTACTTGATGATTATGCCACAAAATTAGATTTAAATCTGGACATACAGGCGTTTGATATGTACCAGCAAAACTTACCGGGTTTTGAAAAACATCGTCTTGGACTTACAGGAATTTGAAAAATCTCTAATGGACTTACAGGGATTTGATAGAACTCAGTTTTGGGACGTACTGAGGTGGTGGAAATGGGTAGATAGTTCGTCGCGTTGTAAGTATTGGACATTAAAATAAAATATGTAAATTAAAAGATACAAATTATTATTATTATTAACCTTTATCATCCCACTGCTGGGCAAAGAGAGGGGTCAATAAATCAAAATGGTTGAAAAAATCTCAGTACGGCCCTGGGCTTCATGGCTGGGAATAACTACTGTGCGTGTGCTGTGCGTCTAGTTTCATTTATCTTTTAGCTGTTTTCTGAGCCTTGTCTGTTTTAGCTTTTGGTATTGTTTTTTTCCTTGCTTTGTCTAGAACCACCACCTCTATAGTAAAACTGTTTTCTTCCATCATTTATCAATTAAAACGATTTATAAGCATTGGTCACACGTGTTAGCTTCAACAAAATTAAGAGAAATGGCAGCCATTTTAGTGTCATACTGCGCTGTGATTGGTCGAAATGGACTTACCTGAGTTTGATAAACCACTGTCGACGGACATACCGGAGTTTGAAAAAAAACATTTACTTTAAACCTTATTTTAATAGAGATACGATTGACTTACCTGACTTTGAAAAGTACAGACTGGTTTAGTTTTACAATTCAAAATTGGCGCCATTGTTATCTCAATTTTGGCGGGGAGTGGACTTACCGGAGTTTGATATGTATCGACTCAATTAATGGCGATTGTTATAGTCCTTAATAAGAGAGAAATAAATTTTGGTATTATTGAATTATTGACCACTATTACAAGTTGGTGACTTCAAGAAAATGAAAATCATCATTCTGACGTGAAAAGAAATATTATTGTGTTATTTAACTTTTTCGCCAAATTACATTTTCTGCAATGTTTATTACGTAAAGCCCGAGTTCAAACACCTCCACCTACGATTCGCGAATAAACTAGCACTCCAAGTCTAAATTGCTATTCGGTTTCCGCTCACACGCATTTTGATAACTTCGCTGCTACGGTATTTTGCAACAAATAGTTTCGTTTCGAAATACTTTTTTCATGTCTTGTTTATATCCTGGCCGGTTGACGTAAAATAAAAAAAAAAACAAAACATTATTCTATTCTAAAAGAGCGCCAATTTTAAATTTGGAATTTCAATTTCGTTCTTCAATTTCACGAATAAAATATTATCGTGATTTAATTTATTTGATGTTCTTGTCTTCATGTTATTTAATTTAAATGTCAAGTGTCATAAATAAAATATAAATAGTTGTAAATAATTTCACTTTTGTCTTGAACGTAAACATTGAAAAGCGTTGATATACGTATGCAAAGCCTTTGAAAGGTACCGTTACAGCTACCGTGGCCATATTTGTTGTTAATGTTTTTGAGACGTGTCATTTTAATTTTAAATATTACGTAGTATTTTGGGAAGCCGTCACAGCAAATTATTTTGATTTACTGTTATGACATAATTTATTTTTGGATTGAATGTGATAAAAAATATTTCATAAACGATATTTTATTAATTGCCATTTGCCAATGTTTTTCAAGTTTTTAAATAATGATTAATATATGCAGATGTTTTTTTTTTTTAAATATTTTAGAATAAGGCCGTGTATACACATGTCAATGTGTTAGGAAATGAACATTAAGGATATGATGCCTTGATTTTTAAATATGAATTTATATCTTCGATGTATTATTTATTTACATTTTTTTTCGTACGTTTGTGCTGCGTTCAATGACGGGTTGTGTCGGTTCATTCACCTGACGCATGCGCATTGGGCAGTGTCATTATAAGAACGTCAAAGACAATATTATTGTCTTTCTTCTGAGACACAGATTAAAAATATTTTTTTAAAACGTTTTTTTTTTGGTTCGTGACGAAATGTGCTCTTATTTTTTTCTTTCGCACTACCTACTATAGTTACAATAATACGTAAAACGATATACTACCAGATCAAAGAACCTAATACGTATGGTTGCCGCAATAAAATAAACCGTTACACAAAATGTGGTCAACCTCAGAGCGGTCTTAAGTAACATTAAATCATTTTTATACAGTTACCAAGGTTGTAGTAACCCTACTGTACCTCTTAACTGTACTGTGGTACTAGCAGTAATAGCTAAGGCCTTGTAGGGCTTGGTATAACGGTGTTCGAATCGATTAATTTTGATTAATTATATGGAGTTTGAGGTAAAATTATATATGTCAAATTATTTTAAGTTATGGTGCAAAAAAACAATCAATTTACGCAAACTGGCGGTCAAGGACCAGTACAGATTTGTATGTAGGTAAGGATGTAGAATCGGAAATTATCGATTTTAAATATTTTAATTTTCATTCACGCATAATGATAGATTAGGTAGCAATTTGCGGTGTTTTGATACTATAAACTTTACTTTACCTTTGACGTTTAAAATATGAATATGATTGTTATGATTTATTCAGAAATTTACCATAATATGACATAATAGGTATCTGTGTCTGGTACATCTGATAATAATCGCTAACGTAGTCCTCTTGTTTACACAAAAGGTATGTCACATAAGTTACTTCACTTTGGTATCTCAATGAAACAATTATAGGGCTATTTACATGAATTTTAACTCGTTAATATTAATAACCCAGCTGTGCCTCAGTAACGGATCAATTTGGCTCGGCTGTTACAACGGGTTTATTTCAAGTAGAACTAAAGATTTTTGTACTGTGATACTCGTCTAACTGTATTTAATTACGAATTGTAGGTGTTTTATTAGAAGGTTATCAAGCAATTTAATCATTTTTCGTAAGTAGGTAGCGACTATTAGAAACACGTTTATTTATCAAGATTTTTTTTAATTTGGGCAAAAGCGTTCACAACTGCAAGGAATTTGGTACTGAAGTGGTTTGTTATCTATGGTATAGAAAACTTATAGTCATAGAAAACTAGTTAAACGTGAGTGAAGCCGCAGGATGAAGCTACTGATAGCTTAGTACTTGAAAGTAAAAGGCTTGAGCTAGCCAAGACTAATCCGTTCTTGACCCTCTAACAGCCGTGCGAGGGTACAGTCGTACCCACAATCAATATTCATATCCATACATTATTCGTTCACACACAATTAGTCCGACACAATCGCATTCATCGGACATTTGAAATTCAGATTGTAATTCTATATCTTTAATTCCATCTCCGAGAATGGAATGAAATATTAATATTTTCGTCACAATACAATATTTTCATTGTCGCGGCTGAGGGCTTGACTGGTTTTATTTCAAGGGCCGTTATCAATCAAAGTGTCCCGAACGGGTCAAAGGAATGTGTGCATAACCTCTTAACTCTTTTAGTATTTGCCTTAGCACTTCTATAAATATTCCACGTAATGATAACCCCCAGGTCGGTGTTTGAACAGTTGATTAGTGTAGAACAATAGAGATGTGTGCCGTGTTAATTATTATGGAGTTTTAGAACGCAGCCACGTTCGTTTTATTGCGCAGTTTAATTGACACACTAATGCTACGAAAGTTTACCTTTTTATATTCCCGGCTCCTTTCAAGGAGCGATAATGTCCCGGCAATTTATACAGTGACAATATAATTAAGTCGGTCCATTACCAACGAAGCGAGATACGAAGAAATAAACAAATGTGTGAAACTTGAAATGGTCATCATTCAACCGTTCCGATAATTACAAAGATATTAACATTTCTATTTGGAATTAGCATACATTTCGATTCATAAAATTCTATCCATCATATGGGACATTTCGAGATGGATGGACATTTGTGACAGTTGAATTGTCGCGAAGAATGAAGTGTTAAGAATGGATAGAATCAAAGTTCACACGTGTTCTAAGCATTGGTGTCAACAATAGGGGGTCTGAGTGACCCCTTGATTAGGAGAGGGTTAAGAAATTTCACGTTAAAATTAGGGTTTTTCGAGTACTCCGAAATGTATATGTAATGAGATAGTTTAATCTTATGTTTGTATGGAACCGAAGATTTTCTTATTTTCGTTTAAAAATTTGATATGTTTTTTTTACAGCGCACGTAACAGTAAAGTAAGAAGCGTAAATAGCGTAAAGATTATCTCTCGGATCGTTGACATTTTTCCTTCCTACGCGTTCCAGTTTACTTCTTATGTAAAGAACAAACATTTTCTATTTGAAGATAATATTACGAATATCATGCTTTAACATTTTTATTTATATTTTAGTACACCGCAAGTCCTATTGAGAGACTGATTTACAAAATTAGCGGTTTCAATCTAATCTTAAATAAAAGTTGACTAGGTCAAATAATATAAATTTAACCCAGGCAATTGAACTAATATACATTATTCCAAAAGGTGTTGACGTTGAAAGATCCAAGTATTATTACAATAGAATAAAATAAATCGAAAATACATTGGAATTTAAAGAAATAATCCAACCGCGATTCGAGTGTATCTCAAGTATCGGAATAAATAATGTTGTTGTATGATTTATAAGGGACATTTGTCAAATAATGAAGTCATACATCTTTCACGCCCTTCAGTGACACTTGGTTATTTGCATAATGATCCTAATGTTTGGCTTTCATTTTACGGAACGTTACATTTGGAATTTCTAAACATCTTGGACATATATTATGTATATCTTCTTGTTCTTCTTGTCTCCATCTGTCCGTCTGTTTATTCGTAAACCATGTAACGGAGTTTAAATTGTAAAGTGAATCAAAATTCACTGACAGATAAATCAACAATTAAAATATATGATGTAAATGGACTAGAAATTTTTTGAAAGTATATCTTCTAAGTAAATAAATAACTACACAAGCACGCATAGCAATATCTAATCATCTATAATTTACATCGAGGTAACTAGAAAATAGAAATCGAAACACAGTAAAAGGTGATTGTAATAACAATCCAATCAGAAAAGCATTGGTCAGGAATCGAATCAACGGCCCCGTTTCCGTTAAACCACGATCGAATGTACGTCTGCGGTCGATAATTCTCAATATCGTACATTGTATATGTAATTACATCCCCGCGGTTGCTATCGTGTTTTATAATTATCTTATTACACTGCGTTGACTGATTTAATCTGGTTCTTTCTTTTTAATCCATAGAGTCTAGTTTGAGATTGCAATAAAATAGTCTCATACTTGTTTAGTGTGCGCTTTTCGGAAACAAATGACTCAATATTTATTTTATCACTCGTATGTTACTGACTGTGACTCTTACTGTCATCAAAGATTTGACGTCATCAAACGTCTCACGTTAATGTCTATGGGAAAGGACAAAAATGTTGAAGGACTAAAAAGTAAAGTTTGCTCGTTATGGGTCAATTAAGACTCCTTGACAAGGGTAATTACGGTTCCCACGTATAAGTCGTTAGTGTGACTTCCGACTTCGCACTGCAGTGCGCGGTGACACTTTGGTGTAAAGACACTAAATAATCAAATAAAATCACAAATAATATTTTGGACTTAACGGAATGTAACGGCTGTATACAAACATAAAGTTCACGCCCGCACAGCTGTGTATCGGGTGCACTATGCGGAACATTACCGTTTTTATTCTAATTTAATTTTATTACGAAAAAAAAAAATAAGAACAAAAAATAAGAACAATAACTCGTTGATTTC
>CAJQZM010043125.1:0-14084 GCA_907164665.1 Colias nastes
AGTAAAAAATAAAAAAGATTTGATATTATTAATTACTACATATTATTTAGATGTGCTATTTATCAAATAGGTTTGAAGTCGGTTGTTTTTAACGTAATTATTTTTATTTTTGAATTCACAGTAAGCGTATCGGTATCGGTATCGGTATCGCCGATATTTTTATAAGAGTATCGGTATCGGTATCGTATCGGCGAAAAGGCGTATCGATGCATCCCTAGTACATACATTTGTGTCATTGTGAGAAAAAGGGAAAAGAACAAAGTATATTTGAACAGCCGCCGTGAGCTTAAAAGGATGAAGTCTTTTGCATGATTGAGTTATAAGAAAAGACTAAGATATAATATTCAATTTAGATACCTGTACAAGAAAGCTTTTTTCTCCTAATAGCGTATTGTTCACCGTAATAGCCATTCTATTCAAAAATCTTCCACAATGTTGTAGCCTTGTCGGCAATCCTTCAAAAAGCATATCAACAAATGTCAAACAATTTTTTCACATGTTTGTCGGCAACGCACGTGCCTACACTATACCGGACCTACCGCACAGATCATATAAACAATTATCTTTTACTTTATGATAGACTAACACGAGTATCCTGTTTCATTTAATGTACTATTTACGAATTTGCCGCTTTTTCTTATTTGATTTTCGATGTTTACTTTTTTATGCTAGACTTTTGAGAGAATTATGATGGAGGTGAACACAATTTACAGTTTTATTAAATTACTTTTATTGGTAATTTCTTTTTGATTGGGATATAAACATAGAAATGCAGTGCGATAAGCTTAATTGATACCTAGTTTAAACTCGGAATGATAGGTGAAGTAAACAATGGGGGAAAGTAATGCGTTTTTTATTGGACCAAACGAGGTTAGTTCTCTACTATCGAGGATAATTGGATTCCAGAATAAGATAATTGATACAAATAAATTAATAAACAGCCGACTCATCTACATTATCGCGCCCTACAAAATTATCCATCATTCCAACCATTATAAACTCAATTAAATCTCATCAACATAACCCGAGGATTCTAGGGCGAGCTATTATCTATTCTAAGACTTGTCACCACTTTTGTCCCTTTGAGAAAGGACAACTTAGGGCAACAATAGCCACGTTTGACCCTCAATGACCGGACCGGCCCTTATTTGTGTATTTTGAGCAATAAACAGCGCTTTTTATGACATTGTCAGATTTTGCATTTAAATGTGAATAGGTGAATGCATATTGTCCGTTGGTGCAGCTCGTGGATGCAGCGCGCAGGTACCGTTGGTGCATAATCATTAGATTCGAGCGAGAGTAGTCGCGGCCATGTTGCATGGGAATTTGCGTTTGGCGGGAAAAGTGAATTTTCGGTTGACAGGTGACGGATCACTTTTTCTTTTCGGCCAGTTTTTCAGGTTTGGATATTGGCGCGATTTTTTGTGGTAAAAATAAATCAATTTCAATAAAGAACATAGGCCGTATAAGTGATTTAATTGCTGGGGCTTTTAATCCGTGACCTCATTTATTGATCGAATCAATAAAACGAACGTGTTAATATGCTGAGAACGGGTATAAGGAATAAAATGGCCTCCATTTGAAATAATACTAATCCGCTCACAACCCGAAAAGCCTTTAGAAACCATAAACGATTGTATTGATTAAAGAACTCCAAGGCCTTTGTGCTATTGTTTGTTACAAATATGGATATAAATATGCGTGAAATGTTAGAAAATAAATCTAAGGTTGCGTTTAATATTCTGTGACAATACTTCATACACGTTAAGTTTATACAAAATATTAAACAGGGTTAGACGCACACCTACACACGCACACACGCAAGGACAACAAACAATAATACAATAATTTTCAATCCTTTTCGGTGCGTACGCGCATCCTATCTGTCGCATTCGCTCGTTTATAGCTGTCTCGCTCGCACGGTCATTGACCGCGCATCTCCGACGAGATAGCATTTAGTGGCCGAGCAGCTTCCTCTAGATAGAACACTTTCTGACCAATTAAAAATATGATTTCGAAATTGAAAATCGAATAAACAATACAAAAATTTAAATTCAGAATCATGCATAGCCTTGCGAAACGCGAAACGTTTGATTATCTCTGGAACTGGGTCATAGTTCCAGAGATAAGACCAAAATACAACGCAATACTTCAAACAGTACTGGCTTATCCTAAACATTTGAAATTCGAACGCGCAACAGAACGACCGTTGATACAGATTCAAAAAGCCCATAAAAACTACGAGTCGTAGTAGTTTATTTACGATCCAGCGTGCTCTGCAATAAGAGAAGTTCTATATGCTCCGGTTGAAAAAACCAAAACAATTTTTTGTGCTCCAAAAATCTTTACGAGCGTTTTCGGATAGTAAACGAGAGAGATGGTTGTTGTCTCTTTCTAGTGCTAGTGAAAAGGCCCTTATGCCTTTGTTGGTATTTGGGATCATGTTGCGTTGGCGTGATCCACAAGACATGTTTACATTTACCATTTATACTGAAGTTTCAAAAAAGTAAACATACATTAAAAAAATACTTATATAATCGTATTGTCATCGATCCTTGATAAGTGTACAAAGTTTGAATTAAAACTGTCCATTTAAAATGAGTCAAAATCGAGACATATATGTACCTATGTGTATGTACGCACGCATATTAGCTTCTGTATGTCGGTCACATACAGAAGCTAATATGCGTGTTAAAAACAAAACAGTCCTTCATATTTCATATTAAAACACTAATTGCGCGATTGTAAATGTCATCAGTCTTGAGGACAATTTAAATAATGCTGAAATAATTGCCCGTCCTCGCTTGTTATGGTAGGTCAGTAATACAATGTTTTTTTAATGAATTGCCTTGATGTCTAATGTACTATGTGGTAACTACGCTATGAAGATGTGTGAATATGTTTTGATAGGATTTTACATATATTTCGCGGCATGAATTAATAACCGACCGTAAAAAAAATCTTCAGCAAATAGTGCAGTATTTTTTCTTATCAGACCCTTAGAAGTGGGTTAGTGGGACAAAAAGTTGAGGGCCACATGTCAAACGTATACGAACTTGAACTTATTATCGGAATATTCAAACGTTTCACAAAATTATTTATCGGATATCACTTATCTTTTAACGCATGCAATCTTATTGTTTATTACCAAGTGATTATTTTTTATGTTGTGTATAGAATTTATTTTTCATTAGAACTCCTTTTTAATTTGATCATTTAAATATTTTAAACCGACTTTAGGAAAAAACGACGGAAGAATTCAATACACAGCTTTTTTTTATTGAAGTGTACAGGAATTTTAAAGATAATTTAAATATGTAGGTATCGTAGTATGTAGTAGCCGATAATTCTAAAATTCTTCAAATGTTATTAAAAATCACAATTAAAAAAAAGTGAGCTCTACTGTTGCTCAAGTTTAACTGAACTCAGAATGATCAAATTGCTCTTTCACGAATAGATAGTTCTCACGAAACAAAAACAACAAATATTAGCGTATCGATCATAATAAGGTTGGTAAACGGCCTTTGTTTATTAAGAGAAAGGTGGTGTGTTTATACATTTTAATCTTTACTTTAAAATTAATCTATAAATGTCATTTACAAAATAGTGATGACCATCAAAACAATGACAGATTAGTTTTTTAATAGAAGTAACTGTCAATGTCAAGTGTTTTCTTTTGTTTTCTTCATGGCAAGATGTGCAATTGACAGTCTGAAGAATAATGTCAAATGTGAATTACTATCAACATTTTTAAATTATTCTAGCATTTTAAATAGCTGCATAATCGCATTCCTCGTAGAATGATATTAAAAACTGAGATATTCTACATTTTTGTCTAACACAACCCGTTGTTTAGACAAATTACAGCGTTTACACAAATGCCAGCGTAAATTGTTACCAAATTATATACGAGCGTGAATGTAAAGGTAAATTTTATTCAAATTGATCGAATTATCATTGAATAATTGTATAATTTGTAGTTCTAAAGTGTACTCACGACCGACGTTAAAAGATACGTAGTGTTGAAATGCCTTACCTGAAAAAAAAATTAATAGATTAGTTATCACAATTTTAGTAGCGTTATTCTAAAATTATAAATTCATATAAACGATGTTACGTATACGGGAAACCAATTACGTCCAGGACAAAATGAGCGATCATTAAAATAATTGCTAGAACGCGTAGACGGTATAAGTACAATCGAGATTAAATCGTTGATTTCTAACCCGACCGGGTCTTGCTCCGGGGTGCCCATTATACATTTCTAAACGCATCTTGTATGTTCCAAATTCAAATTTGATGGATCTGTCATTCAAATGTGAGATTCTATTTTTATTTTTTTATCTGTAAAATGTTGCTAGTAGTAAAAATAGATTATTGATTGCGCTTTCATTTTTCAAGTTATAGAATTGCTTTTGCTTGCTATGTCATTAAAAACAAATGATTTCAATCAAGAAATAATATTACATAAATTATGATTGGAAGCGTGCATAGATTATAGTTGAATAAAAACGAGTAATCTCGTGTCAACGGACGTAACATTAGCAAGATATATAGAATTAGTTTTCTATCATCTATCATCCCTCGATGTTGACATAATATTTTTTGCGCATGGCAATCTAAGTGGATAATATGTTTTTATCTATTTTGCGGAATAATGTGCAGTTCTATGACTTGGCTGTGGATTGATTTATTCTAAATAAATTATGATAGAAGAACTGTTTTACCATTAAAGCTTATTATAAGAAACTTGCTAGAGATTGAATGAACTTGCATTAATCGGTATATAAAGTAAAGAGAAAATCTTCTATAGGACCCAACCATACCCATGTAAAATAAATACGGTTTGTAGTATGGGAAAATTAATTTATTCAGATCGAATAATTCGTGTAGTTTTGAAAGTTGCTACAGTTATTCCTAAAGATGTCCAGATGAATATACTAAAAGCCCCCGAGGGAGGGACACAAGCCGGCGGCGGGGGAGGGGGGGAAAGGTCTCTTTTTCAAGGTTTTTGCTTGTAACTCGAAATTTTTTTCATAATATCTCTTTAGTGACTTCTACATTAATTATCTACATTAAATTTCCTATAAATTACGTCTCAACATTTTTACTGTACGATCAATACTTTAGGAGATACAGAGTATTAAAGGTAAGAAAAATAAGAAACAACATAGTTTTACAAATTTTAATTATAAAAAGAAATAACATCTTTTTTTGCACGAGTATGCCGACTTATTAGTCAAATTGTGTTTCATCTTCGTCATCTTTATCACTAACATCGATAGGGGGTCCATTAGTACAAGCTCCTAGGCAGCCGTTACAGATAAGACTACACATAATGCCCGCTTTTCGGCAACTGCATTTTCCGGAACATCCACTTTTACATCGGCAAAAAATTGAATTTAACAACGCTTCAGGAGCAGGAGGATCCAAGGTCGTGATTGGTTCTAAGTATCCATCGACTCTTCGCTTCCAACCCCATATTTCAGGAGGCAGTTGGTTCCCAAGCCACTCCTGTACTTGATGGAATACTCTGTAGGCGTGATATTTTGCTGACCCTTTGGTAGGGGGGAGGGAAGAAAGATCCGGTTTGGGCTTGGTACAAGATTTCAGAAAAACTGTGAATCGATGTCTGTTGATCTCAGACTGAGTACAGGGCGCTCGGTATACGTTGACGGCTACGGTTGACGTTGGGTCATAAAATACAGTTGCTGTTTCCTTTAGTGACGGCTTTTGATCAAAAATCTTGATAATTGATGTTTTTCCCTTCCTGTAAATAGCTGAGGTTGTATCACACCCACTGAAACTATGCAGAAAGAGAATAGAATCACAAAATGAATGTTTTTGAAGTTCTTGGGAGGAAAATATTTTGGTTTCCACTTTTCCTCTTCCTGGTTTGACAAAAAATATTTCTTTTTCTGGAGGAGTAAGAGCCATTAGAAGGACTACAAGATCAACATCTTCTCCAATAACAGTGACCACAACATTGTCTGCAGCTTTATCAATTGCAGTGCGAATAATGGTGCAGTCAGCATCACTTGCAGCTATTCGTGTTTCTATGTTTGCAGCCTGCATTTTTTCTGTCTGAAGTTTAATCAGTTGGGACTTGTTTTTTGCATTTGATAGAAAATGCTCTTGCTGAACAGTGACCTTCATCGATAGATTGATGTTTATATCAACAGACGATTTCACCGCCCTCCTTCTTTGTTCAGACGTTTTTGTGCTATTTTTCACGTCATCGTATCCATCAAACACTACGGTAGAAGATGGCCCGTAATGACATTTTACATAATTTATGTACTGATCACATATATCTGAGTAAGAGGAGCCCAATTGCCACTTGGTACGGTGCAAAAGAAAGCCACCGTCAATAACCGTCTCACTAGCTTTCAAATTTAAATTTGTGTCGGATTTCGATAAAACATCATATAAAGCCGCTTTCTTTGTTTTCCTCATTAAGCCACCATCGAATAAAGCCAGTGGATAGGGGGCCAATTCGTACTCCAAATGTGATGCTAAATGTTCATCATCCTTCTTGGCAATCGCAATCCTTTGAAAAAGAAGCAATGGGTCGACCACTACTGTCTCATCATTGATCTTGACAGCACTGTGCATGGCTCCCAGTGATAGAACTTTGTCTTTACGCTGTATTTTTACGTCTGCGAAGTTATTTCCCAGCGTTTTTTTCATGAGCTGTATACCGATTTCTTCTGCAAGGTGGCAATTAACTTTGCTATTTCCAACAATACCAGTTGATAAGGACATGAGGATTCCTATCTTTGGAAATGGATAATGATTCATAAACCACGCGTAAAGCTTTTTTCTGTCTTCTTGATCCCTGCGCTGGCGAGACAAAAGAAGATCTACATGTTGATCTGCCGAAGAAAAATATACTCCACTAAATGCCTCAAGTGCAGAGCAGATGGCATTGCTTACTACCGTCGCTTGTAGCCATTTTGTCAGTGTCGAATCCGTGATGCCCCTTCCTCGGGTCATTCCTCCACAGCTCTTCATGCTGCGCAGCGCGGGGCCCGGGGGGCGCGGGCGGTGTGGCACGGCGGCACGCGGGGTGCGGTAGCCTGCCTGCCAGTGCCAGTTGCTATGCGGCGAGGCAAACAGCGAGGATCTTTGTAGCGCGACTTATCTATCATCTTAGTCAAGTCAAGTACCTATAACGATGTTGTTTCTTATTTTTATCACCTTAAGTACTATGTATCTCCTAAAGTATTGATCGTACGGTAAAAATGTTTAGACGTAATTTATAGGCAATTTAATGTTAATAATTAATGTAGAAGTCACTAAACAGATATTATGAATAATTTTCGAGTTACAAGTCAAAACCTTGAAAAAGAGACCTTTCCCCCCCTCCCCCACCGCAGGCTTGTGTCCCTCCCTCGAGGGCTTTTAGTATATTCATCGGGACACCTTTAGGAATAACTGTAGTAACTTTCAAAACTACACGAATTATTCGATCTGATCGACGATTCTGAATCTAATTTGCTGTGGCTATTGTTAATAATTGCATGAATTAAACGATAAATTACTTTCAGCGTAATGAACAGAAATGAATAACTCACACAATATCGATAAGGTGCACGTTTATATTTTAATAAATTGTTCTAGTAAATTAATGTATTAATTGCAAAACCAGTTCTAGAAATTTATTGCGCTGATAATTATTTCTTAAAAATATTTTAATGCACTCCTATTTATTATCTGTGTTCTGTAGGCATTAGCATACGTTAATGATATAAGGGCTATTTAAATGTAGTTTTTGTTTAAATTCTAGTCTAGATATTTGAATAGAAATAATTTTAAAATCACATTATGTTCTAAGGAATTTAAATGGCAGCAGCTGAACGAGAAATTCAGATGTCGAATTCAGATTCTTTCAATGGGAATTGTCTAAGAAAAATTTTCATAAAAAATTGGCGAGGTTCAATGACCTTTATACGCGTCTTTGCCATAAAGACTGTGTTTTGTCTCGCTCGTGAGCAGTGAAAGGGAAAGAGAGGGGCGCGTTGTTTGTAAACTAAGTTTGTTTAGTGTTGTGATGTTTTGGTCGAGGTTAAACTCTATGAAATCTTGAAGTTTAATGTATTAGTCATATTACACGAATGAGTAGTTTTACCTTTCAATAATATGAAAACAAGGCGCGTTATTGTACGACATAGTTGTTCATTCAAAACAGAACGTAAAGTTACAATTGAGTCGATACATATCAAACTCCGGTAAGTCCATTCTAACAGAAATGTGGGAATCGAGGTATTTTTAATAACTTATAAAAACAATATGTTTGGACCTTTATAATTTATGACGGATATAATATAATACATTAGAATTATTTTTACGAAGAAAAAGAAATGTATTACTTGATGATTATGCCACAAAATTAGATTTAAATCTGGACATACAGGCGTTTGATATGTACCAGCAAAACTTACCGGGTTTTGAAAAACATCGTCTTGGACTTACAGGAATTTGAAAAATCTCTAATGGACTTACAGGGATTTGATAGAACTCAGTTTTGGGACGTACTGAGGTGGTGGAAATGGGTAGATAGTTCGTCGCGTTGTAAGTATTGGACATTAAAATAAAATATGTAAATTAAAAGATACAAATTATTATTATTATTAACCTTTATCATCCCACTGCTGGGCAAAGAGAGGGGTCAATAAATCAAAATGGTTGAAAAAATCTCAGTACGGCCCTGGGCTTCATGGCTGGGAATAACTACTGTGCGTGTGCTGTGCGTCTAGTTTCATTTATCTTTTAGCTGTTTTCTGAGCCTTGTCTGTTTTAGCTTTTGGTATTGTTTTTTTCCTTGCTTTGTCTAGAACCACCACCTCTATAGTAAAACTGTTTTCTTCCATCATTTATCAATTAAAACGATTTATAAGCATTGGTCACACGTGTTAGCTTCAACAAAATTAAGAGAAATGGCAGCCATTTTAGTGTCATACTGCGCTGTGATTGGTCGAAATGGACTTACCTGAGTTTGATAAACCACTGTCGACGGACATACCGGAGTTTGAAAAAAAACATTTACTTTAAACCTTATTTTAATAGAGATACGATTGACTTACCTGACTTTGAAAAGTACAGACTGGTTTAGTTTTACAATTCAAAATTGGCGCCATTGTTATCTCAATTTTGGCGGGGAGTGGACTTACCGGAGTTTGATATGTATCGACTCAATTAATGGCGATTGTTATAGTCCTTAATAAGAGAGAAATAAATTTTGGTATTATTGAATTATTGACCACTATTACAAGTTGGTGACTTCAAGAAAATGAAAATCATCATTCTGACGTGAAAAGAAATATTATTGTGTTATTTAACTTTTTCGCCAAATTACATTTTCTGCAATGTTTATTACGTAAAGCCCGAGTTCAAACACCTCCACCTACGATTCGCGAATAAACTAGCACTCCAAGTCTAAATTGCTATTCGGTTTCCGCTCACACGCATTTTGATAACTTCGCTGCTACGGTATTTTGCAACAAATAGTTTCGTTTCGAAATACTTTTTTCATGTCTTGTTTATATCCTGGCCGGTTGACGTAAAATAAAAAAAAAAAACAAAACATTATTCTATTCTAAAAGAGCGCCAATTTTAAATTTGGAATTTCAATTTCGTTCTTCAATTTCACGAATAAAATATTATCGTGATTTAATTTATTTGATGTTCTTGTCTTCATGTTATTTAATTTAAATGTCAAGTGTCATAAATAAAATATAAATAGTTGTAAATAATTTCACTTTTGTCTTGAACGTAAACATTGAAAAGCGTTGATATACGTATGCAAAGCCTTTGAAAGGTACCGTTACAGCTACCGTGGCCATATTTGTTGTTAATGTTTTTGAGACGTGTCATTTTAATTTTAAATATTACGTAGTATTTTGGGAAGCCGTCACAGCAAATTATTTTGATTTACTGTTATGACATAATTTATTTTTGGATTGAATGTGATAAAAAATATTTCATAAACGATATTTTATTAATTGCCATTTGCCAATGTTTTTCAAGTTTTTAAATAATGATTAATATATGCAGATGTTTTTTTTTTTAAATATTTTAGAATAAGGCCGTGTATACACATGTCAATGTGTTAGGAAATGAACATTAAGGATATGATGCCTTGATTTTTAAATATGAATTTATATCTTCGATGTATTATTTATTTACATTTTTTTTCGTACGTTTGTGCTGCGTTCAATGACGGGTTGTGTCGGTTCATTCACCTGACGCATGCGCATTGGGCAGTGTCATTATAAGAACGTCAAAGACAATATTATTGTCTTTCTTCTGAGACACAGATTAAAAATATTTTTTTAAAACGTTTTTTTTTGGTTCGTGACGAAATGTGCTCTTATTTTTTTCTTTCGCACTACCTACTATAGTTACAATAATACGTAAAACGATATACTACCAGATCAAAGAACCTAATACGTATGGTTGCCGCAATAAAATAAACCGTTACACAAAATGTGGTCAACCTCAGAGCGGTCTTAAGTAACATTAAATCATTTTTATACAGTTACCAAGGTTGTAGTAACCCTACTGTACCTCTTAACTGTACTGTGGTACTAGCAGTAATAGCTAAGGCCTTGTAGGGCTTGGTATAACGGTGTTCGAATCGATTAATTTTGATTAATTATATGGAGTTTGAGGTAAAATTATATATGTCAAATTATTTTAAGTTATGGTGCAAAAAAACAATCAATTTACGCAAACTGGCGGTCAAGGACCAGTACAGATTTGTATGTAGGTAAGGATGTAGAATCGGAAATTATCGATTTTAAATATTTTAATTTTCATTCACGCATAATGATAGATTAGGTAGCAATTTGCGGTGTTTTGATACTATAAACTTTACTTTACCTTTGACGTTTAAAATATGAATATGATTGTTATGATTTATTCAGAAATTTACCATAATATGACATAATAGGTATCTGTGTCTGGTACATCTGATAATAATCGCTAACGTAGTCCTCTTGTTTACACAAAAGGTATGTCACATAAGTTACTTCACTTTGGTATCTCAATGAAACAATTATAGGGCTATTTACATGAATTTTAACTCGTTAATATTAATAACCCAGCTGTGCCTCAGTAACGGATCAATTTGGCTCGGCTGTTACAACGGGTTTATTTCAAGTAGAACTAAAGATTTTTGTACTGTGATACTCGTCTAACTGTATTTAATTACGAATTGTAGGTGTTTTATTAGAAGGTTATCAAGCAATTTAATCATTTTTCGTAAGTAGGTAGCGACTATTAGAAACACGTTTATTTATCAAGATTTTTTTTAATTTGGGCAAAAGCGTTCACAACTGCAAGGAATTTGGTACTGAAGTGGTTTGTTATCTATGGTATAGAAAACTTATAGTCATAGAAAACTAGTTAAACGTGAGTGAAGCCGCAGGATGAAGCTACTGATAGCTTAGTACTTGAAAGTAAAAGGCTTGAGCTAGCCAAGACTAATCCGTTCTTGACCCTCTAACAGCCGTGCGAGGGTACAGTCGTACCCACAATCAATATTCATATCCATACATTATTCGTTCACACACAATTAGTCCGACACAATCGCATTCATCGGACATTTGAAATTCAGATTGTAATTCTATATCTTTAATTCCATCTCCGAGAATGGAATGAAATATTAATATTTTCGTCACAATACAATATTTTCATTGTCGCGGCTGAGGGCTTGACTGGTTTTATTTCAAGGGCCGTTATCAATCAAAGTGTCCCGAACGGGTCAAAGGAATGTGTGCATAACCTCTTAACTCTTTTAGTATTTGCCTTAGCACTTCTATAAATATTCCACGTAATGATAACCCCCAGGTCGGTGTTTGAACAGTTGATTAGTGTAGAACAATAGAGATGTGTGCCGTGTTAATTATTATGGAGTTTTAGAACGCAGCCACGTTCGTTTTATTGCGCAGTTTAATTGACACACTAATGCTACGAAAGTTTACCTTTTTATATTCCCGGCTCCTTTCAAGGAGCGATAATGTCCCGGCAATTTATACAGTGACAATATAATTAAGTCGGTCCATTACCAACGAAGCGAGATACGAAGAAATAAACAAATGTGTGAAACTTGAAATGGTCATCATTCAACCGTTCCGATAATTACAAAGATATTAACATTTCTATTTGGAATTAGCATACATTTCGATTCATAAAATTCTATCCATCATATGGGACATTTCGAGATGGATGGACATTTGTGACAGTTGAATTGTCGCGAAGAATGAAGTGTTAAGAATGGATAGAATCAAAGTTCACACGTGTTCTAAGCATTGGTGTCAACAATAGGGGGTCTGAGTGACCCCTTGATTAGGAGAGGGTTAAGAAATTTCACGTTAAAATTAGGGTTTTTCGAGTACTCCGAAATGTATATGTAATGAGATAGTTTAATCTTATGTTTGTATGGAACCGAAGATTTTCTTATTTTCGTTTAAAAATTTGATATGTTTTTTTACAGCGCACGTAACAGTAAAGTAAGAAGCGTAAATAGCGTAAAGATTATCTCTCGGATCGTTGACATTTTTCCTTCCTACGCGTTCCAGTTTACTTCTTATGTAAAGAACAAACATTTTCTATTTGAAGATAATATTACGAATATCATGCTTTAACATTTTTATTTATATTTTAGTACACCGCAAGTCCTATTGAGAGACTGATTTACAAAATTAGCGGTTTCAATCTAATCTTAAATAAAAGTTGACTAGGTCAAATAATATAAATTTAACCCAGGCAATTGAACTAATATACATTATTCCAAAAGGTGTTGACGTTGAAAGATCCAAGTATTATTACAATAGAATAAAATAAATCGAAAATACATTGGAATTTAAAGAAATAATCCAACCGCGATTCGAGTGTATCTCAAGTATCGGAATAAATAATGTTGTTGTATGATTTATAAGGGACATTTGTCAAATAATGAAGTCATACATCTTTCACGCCCTTCAGTGACACTTGGTTATTTGCATAATGATCCTAATGTTTGGCTTTCATTTTACGGAACGTTACATTTGGAATTTCTAAACATCTTGGACATATATTATGTATATCTTCTTGTTCTTCTTGTCTCCATCTGTCCGTCTGTTTATTCGTAAACCATGTAACGGAGTTTAAATTGTAAAGTGAATCAAAATTCACTGACAGATAAATCAACAATTAAAATATATGATGTAAATGGACTAGAAATTTTTTGAAAGTATATCTTCTAAGTAAATAAATAACTACACAAGCACGCATAGCAATATCTAATCATCTATAATTTACATCGAGGTAACTAGAAAATAGAAATCGAAACACAGTAAAAGGTGATTGTAATAACAATCCAATCAGAAAAGCATTGGTCAGGAATCGAATCAACGGCCCCGTTTCCGTTAAACCACGATCGAATGTACGTCTGCGGTCGATAATTCTCAATATCGTACATTGTATATGTAATTACATCCCCGCGGTTGCTATCGTGTTTTATAATTATCTTATTACACTGCGTTGACTGATTTAATCTGGTTCTTTCTTTTTAATCCATAGAGTCTAGTTTGAGATTGCAATAAAATAGTCTCATACTTGTTTAGTGTGCGCTTTTCGGAAACAAATGACTCAATATTTATTTTATCACTCGTATGTTACTGACTGTGACTCTTACTGTCATCAAAGATTTGACGTCATCAAACGTCTCACGTTAATGTCTATGGGAAAGGACAAAAATGTTGAAGGACTAAAAAGTAAAGTTTGCTCGTTATGGGTCAATTAAGACTCCTTGACAAGGGTAATTACGGTTCCCACGTATAAGTCGTTAGTGTGACTTCCGACTTCGCACTGCAGTGCGCGGTGACACTTTGGTGTAAAGACACTAAATAATCAAATAAAATCACAAATAATATTTTGGACTTAACGGAATGTAACGGCTGTATACAAACATAAAGTTCACGCCCGCACAGCTGTGTATCGGGTGCACTATGCGGAACATTACCGTTTTTATTCTAATTTAATTTTATTACGAAAAAAAAAATAAGAACAAAAAATAAGAACAATAACTCGTTGATTTC